>VMBQ01001871.1:68183-135712 GCA_007657795.1 Dreissena rostriformis | reverse complement strand
ATATATATATATATATATATATATCGTCCCCTCAATCGAAACTTTCCTATATGGAGACCACTCTCGTGACTACTTAAACAATACTACAAAAGCTGATATAGTGCATAATTTAGTATTAATTATCAGCGATTTTATACGTTAACATGCTATGGAATGATTTCCAAAAGTCTTTTAAAACCTCTTTCTTTTTTCCCAAACTTCCGCCCCTTTTTTTCCTACACCTTTCAATTGTCAACCTTTTACCAATAACACATGAAACTCTTTAATCGGAGTTTATCTTTTTGCGTATTGTTATTATTGCCTACGCACACAAAATTCAATTATCCTCGTATTAAAACATGCAACTGAATATATACCGAGGGAGAAGAACCATTAAAGACCTTGTCATGCGTTCCAATCCTATTCAAATATTTGCATATTATTAATGTTGTATGAAATTCTACGTATTATAATGTCTGTTGGGTTATATATATATATGAGTAAACTAACAAATATTCTTACACATATTGAAGAACTGAACATTCATGATTTGACTCATTGTACGTTTGGAGCTGAATGCTATTTTCATTTACAGGAAGAACAAACTATCTCGTTAGCATACATTAAACGGCTCTGTGTATAAGAAGTAATTTAGAGGCCCTATAAAGGTGACAAATCCAATTATTATGCATATAAACTGGTCTAATTTTTACCGGATTTCAGTTACTCTTGCATAAAAAATGCCAATAACATAGCTTAGGTGCAATGCTGTCAAGAATTATAGAAGATATACCCGTTTCATAATTGGAAGAAATGTTTACAAATTTGAAACTAACGTGGTATGTAGCCTCAAAGCAGTGACGTATACTCAAAAAAGCAGAAAGAAATTCAATTTTAATTCTATTTTAACAACTTTTTACCAGCAGAAAGTAACTTATTAGATCACTACAACGTTTAAACCATGAAGAAGAGACCTACTTTGTGAGTGATACCGGAAAACGTTGAAAATCAAAGATATATTTTTGTTTATATTTTCACTTTCACTTTCACTTTCCCGAGTAAACAGCGATGTTAATAAACTGATTGTTTGTAAACACGATTTACTTGGAGAAGACTGTATTTTGAGCTCAAAACAAGTTGTATTTTTTTTTTTTTTTATGTTTATGTCCAATAACATATAAATATATTGTTTTTTTTTTTGATAACCTTTTTACATAAAATATTAACAAAAATATTTAAAAATCGGTCAATAATTATGGATCGTCACCTTTATAGGGCCTTTAAGTCACACATGTGTATTATGTCGAAACGTGGTAGTGAATATCCCCATACCAAGAAACCAGAGTCTATAGCGAATAAGGATTACAACCAAATATGCTTTCAAATATGTTTGCATTTGATACTGACTCACTGTACTAAGAACTACATAATATTATCATGCCCACTCAAAAACAAGGAGTCAATCAGACAGCTAGTTTGATCACATTGAAACAAACAAGCCTATTATGTACTGGTGCTGACATAATTTTTGGTTTATAACAATTTAAATTAGACAATTCAGATTTTAAGTGTTGTGTTACTTCAATATATTCTGTGTATCATATACTTTTAGTTGTGATTGGATTTGGTGCGTTATAACATATTTATTTCATTATTATACAGTAACGTTTTATAAATAACACAGTTATTTCAACACGTACGTTAATGTTGGTTAATCAAAACTGTCTTTAAATAATACTACATGAAGGATAATGTGTTATCACTATACTTCTTAAAGAAGCAATTCTTCAAAATGTTATGATGAAGGAAATCTGAGTATCCCATGTGTTAATGCAGATTCTAAAATCCATTGTTAAAGGCTAATAGAAGGTAACGATCCGTAATTATTACCGATTTTTAAGTATTTCTTGCATATTTTATTTATGAAGGTTATCAAAAAACAATATATATATATATATATGCTATTGGACATAACCATAACAAAATGAGCAATACAACTTGTTTTGAGCTAAAAATACAGTGTCCTCCAAGTCAATTGTGTTTACAAACAATCAGTCTATTTAGATCGCTGTTTACTCGGGATAGAGCAAGCGCTCCGGTGACTCAGGTTACCAAAAATATATCATTGATTTTCAAAGTTTTCCGGTATCATTCACAAAGTAGGTCTCTTCTAAATGGTTTGACGTTTGTAGTGATCTTATAAGTTACTTTCTGTTGGTAATAGGATGTTTAAAATAAAATAAAAATTGATTTTCTTATGCTATTTTAAGCATACGTGACGCTTTGAGGCTACACACCACGTTAGTTGCAAAGTTGTAAACATTTCTTCCAATTATGAAACGGGTATATCTTCCATAATTCTTGAATACGTTGCACCTAAGCTGTGTTATTATCATTTTGGGTGCAAGAGTAACTGAATTCCGGTAAAAATTAGACCAGTTAATATGCATAATGATTGGATTTGTCACCTTTTATGAGCCTTTAAACAAAAGCTATTTATAGACATATTTTACTTTCGACATTTAAGTGTGACCTTGACCAGTGCGGCTGTGAGAAAGGTGTAACACGCAACACTAAGTCTCCTTATGGTAGTCAATTGTGGTAAGTTGTCTTCTAATTGAATGATGGCTGCAAAAGCTACAGTCTGTTAAAGCTGTTTAAAGCCCAAATATGACGTTTGATCTCTAAGTATGACCCAAACCTCTGATTTAGGGAGACATATTTTACACACGAAATGCCGTGTCTTCAGGGTTGTCATTCGTGGTAAGTTTACTTAAACTAGGATGATGAATGACCAAGTTATAAGCCGAATTTAGTTATTTTATAATTTGATCTTTAAAATCTGACATTGATCTTTCAGGCAGAAATCGAGAGTAAGACGCTACATGTTATCATATGATGAGACGCATAGGTGCCAGTTTATTATTTTTTTAATTTAGCACTTTACGGCAAAGTTATTACTTAGAAATGAGTCTCCATATGTTCAGCATGTGGTTGTACATTATCTTAAAACAAATTGGTGAGTGAAACAGTTACAGTCCAATAATTTAAGTAATTGTGTTTTTGATATTACATGTTTTTTTAATTGGACAAACAGACAGACGGGCAGATAGACATGACGGACATAGAGTTAACATATAGTCCACTCCGATTAAACCGTTAGGGCACTAAACGATGCTATGTTATATGACGTGGGAACATTGAACTTGCACGGATCCTTATGCCTTATCTTCGTCTATGACAATATTATATCTGTTCAGTTCGTTATCGCAATACTAGTTTAGATGTATTGGACTAACGCTGGTCATTTAGGCTTTACGTAAAGACTTTTCGCAAACAAAAGACATTGAATGTTAATACTAATCTAGTAAATACAATGTGTTATCAGTNTTGTTTAAAATAGAATTAAAATTGAATTTTCTTTCGGCTATTTTTAGCATACGTCACCGCTTTGAGGCTACACACCACGTTAGTTGCAAAGTTGTAAACATTTCTTCCAATTATGAAACGGGTATATCTTCCATAATTCTTGACAACGTTGCACCTAAGCTGTGTTATTATCATTTATTATGAAAGAGTAACTGAATTCCGGTAATAATTAGACCAGTTTATATGCATAATAATTGGATTTGTCACCTTTTATGATCCTTTAAACAAAAGAATGTACAGACATATTTTACTATCGACATTTAAGTATGACCTTGACCAGTGCGGTTGTGGGAAAGGTGTTACACGCAACACTAAGTCTCCTTATGGTAGTCAATTGTGGTAAGTTGTCTTAAAATTGAATGATGGCTGCAAAAGCTACAGTCTGTTAAAGCTGTTTTAAAGCCCAAATATGACGTTTGATCTTTAAGTATGACCCAGACCTCTGATTTAGGGAGACATATTTTACACACGAAATGCCGTGTCTTCAGGGTTGTCATTGGTGGTAAGTTGACTTAAAATAGCATGATGAATGACCAAGTTATACGCCGAATACGTTTTTTTTTTATAATTTGATCTTTGAAATCTGACATTGATCTTTCAGGCAGAAATCGAGAGTAAGACGCTACATGTTGTCATATGATGAGACGCATAGGTGCCAGTTTATTATTTTTTTATTTCGCACTTAACGGCAATTTATTTACTTAGAAAAGAGTCTCCATATGTTCGTCATGTGATTGTATAGTATCTTAAAACAAAATGGTGAGTGAAACAGTTACAGTCAAATAATTTAAGTAATTGTGTTTTAGATATTACATGTTTTTTTAATTGAACAAACAGACAGACGGGCAGATAGACATGACGGACATAGAGTTAACATATAGTCCACTTCGATTAAACCGTTAGGGCACTAAAAGATGCTATGTTATATGACGTTGGAACATTGAACTTGCACTGATCCTTATGTCTTATCTTCTTCTATGACACTATCGTATATGTTCGGTTCGTTATCGCAATACTAGTTTAGATATAGTGGACTAACGCTGGTCATTTAACCTTTACGTAAAGACTTTTCTCAAACAAAATACATTGCATGTTAATACTAATCTAGTAAATACAATGTGTTATCAGTACAGTTGATAGTTCTTGTGTAATATTAACGATTGACATCAAACTTACACTGAACGTTAACGAGTATTTGTCGTGACGTCCTACTGGCCCCTACACTGCTTGCAGCACAATATATACCAACTCCATTGTCTGCTTTACTGGGTCTGAACATGAGTATACCAGTAGTTGTCACAGTACCGTCAGAGTTAGGAGAGTTGTTGTAACTGCTGGATGGAGTTGGGTTGCTGATCACCCCTGAACTATTCTTGTACCATACTATTGTAGCACTAGGCAGTGAACGTGGAACTGTACATTGGAAGGTGGCTGGCTGAGACACGTTGATTGTTGTGACAGCAGTTGAAGGACTGAGATCTACGCTCGTGACTGGGACTGCATAAACACATGTGAACTAAACAAATTATGAACTGATCAAACAAATATGAACCCTGGTATTAACCATTAAGTAACATAACAAACGCGGCAGATATCTGTCGCTGAGATTACTTAACAATAATAAGCCAACAAATTCAAAATACATATCTTGGGATTCGCGTATTGATATCGTAAAAAAAGATCTTGTTGTTCAGTAAATATTCCGTTTATTTAACCTTGACACACTTAGCATATTTTTATGTCGATGCTAACTTTTTGCTTAATTCACATACACTATTACAAGTCATAAGATTGATTCACACCAATATTGTTTAAAACAAAGCATTCTTGTAAATGGACTCACGTTATGCTGTTGTTTACGAGATTAAGCCTCCAACTACTTAAACAAGCATACAATCCATCGCAAATACACGTATATAACAATCATATATGCGGACAATTTTAATAAATTTACAAACACCATCTTACCTTGAACGCTGATAGTAACAAAATTGCTGCTTCTCACTAAAGTATTATTGTCCTTATAACACACCCATGTCTCTCCATGGTTACTGGAAGTCACATTCTTCACTATCAGGGTCTGTGTGGTTGTGTTGGGACAGTTGTAGCTGTACAGAGTGGGGTTTGGTGTGTACTCGGGATCCGGTACACACAATAATTGGTTTATCACTCCGACCCAAGTATGAGGGCTGTCCGATGTTCTGATCCATGAATATCTAAGTGTGTCTTTTGAGCCCTGACATGTAAGACCCAACGCGAGACCTTCTTGCCCTGCTAGGACTGATAGGATTGGCGTGTCTTGCTGTGCGGCTTAAATATAAAAGGAAAACGTATAGTGTTCCCAACTATATGTATTTAATCATACCTTCACAAAAGCAGATACACGCGTTTAAATGCTACGTGTATGCTGTCGTTATAAACAGTTTACGGATTGTTATGTGATCCCTTTAGTATAAATGTACAGTACTCAGAGAACCTTGCATTTTCTACAATGATGTTAAGTTTATGTAACATTTTTAATTGAAAAAAAAACATGTCGGCATTTGACCTAGGGTATTGAGACATAAAGAAAACCGATTTACTATTAATTGAATCCATGACATTGTAAGATATATTGGAAGTTACACTTGTACAGAAGGATTTATGGGTGAATAGACAGTAGACGTCAGGATCTTTAAATTAACGCAACACATGCCCCGATGTCATTTAAAGAGGCAAAGCGAATATTAGTTTTTTAATATTAATTTGCAAGAACAAGAAAAAAGGAGATAATGAAAAAAACGAGTAAGAATATTAAGATTAAAAAAAGAAGAAGATAGCATGTATATAGCGCACACGGTATTTACATATTTTATTGCGCTTCACATTAACATTAAAGTCGTTAAGATGAACATTTGTTAGCATTGTACATTTCTTTTCAAGAGTTTTTAAACAATCATAATTTTCTTTTTTACCTAATAGAAATGCACATTTCATATTAATCTAGCAAGTACACTCATTGCTTGTAAAAAATAGTCAATATAGATGTGTTTTCAGCCTCTATCAAAAAACGGCTTCAGATTGACAATTCTCAAGATACTCAGGTAGATTGTTGCATCATTTTGGACCGACGACTGAAGATCGAATAATAAATGTTGAGATGTCAGGATACCATGACTTGTAATTTGATTGCATATGCGTAGCATTACATACGCTCATCGGTTACTGTTTGGTAAACATTACAGGTAAGCGTTACGCCACTGTATAGTTCATGTCTGCAGTTTTGCGTATTTGGGTATATTATTCACTTGATATTGGCTTGGCCCCTGTTGTGTGTTCAGTATTTACTTTATTGGTAGGTGACAACGCTTAACCCTATTGGATTTAAAAATAAATATGACCTTCCCGGACACGAAAAGACATTGAATGACCTATAAGTTATAAAATGTCATCAAACTATCATTTTAGGCAAATGATGTGAAAACTTTTACTGATACATAGTTCATTAATAACTAATGTTCATATTTGAAAATATGTACGTTTAGTTCTATATGTTTATGTATACAGGCCCAACATGAAATTTCTCGATTAAATATGCTCTATATCAAACCACTTATCGTATGGCATGTACAATTTGACAAAATGTCCTTGTATACAAAATACGCAAACAACGTTACCAACGATAATGTATGTGGGCGATAGATTTGACAGTTACAGGATCTGTTTGATTTAACAAGAAGGATAGATAACATGAACACCGCCGAATCTCTCTATACGTCAAGGATGTAAGACACACGCAGTTGAACACTTATAAATGCGGATTAATGTGTATTGAGATTCTGAAAGATGAACCGATAATCGACTGAACCTATTTTTATTGATTCATATCAACTCCTTGTCGAGATTTTGTATTGCGACATTGAAATCTGACATTGAATCAAACGAGCAAATATAAAATAGTTTTGAAGCCGGTGTGAATATTCCTAAAAAAACGTGCCCCTATAAAATAGTCATGTATATGCTCGACTTTGATAACTCCTTCTGTAAAATAAGCTTAGGCACCCAAATATTCAAGTTTCAACGGGACCAAACTTGACCACTCATGTGTCTTCTGAGCCCTGACATGTCAGAGTCAACTGAGAACATTCTATCCCTGTTGGGACTGATAGCATTGGCGTGTCTTGCTCTGCGGCTTAAATATACAAGGAAAACGTATAGTGTTCCCAACTATATGTATTTAATCATACCTTCACAAAAGCAGATACACGCGTTTAAATGCAATGTGTATGCTGTCGTTATAAACAGTTTACGGATTGTTATGTGATCCCTTTAGTATAAATGTACAGTACTCAGAGAACCTTGCATTTTGTACAATTATGTTAAGTTTATGTAACATTTTTAATTGAAAAAAACATGTCGGCATTTGACCTAGGGTATTGAGACATAAAGGAAACCGATTTTCTGTTAATTGAATCCATGACATTGTAAGATATATTGGCAGTTACACTTGTACAGAAGGATTTATGGGTGAATAGACAGTAGACGTCGGGATCTTTAAATTAACGCAACACATGCCCCCATGTCATTTAAAGAGGCAAAGCGAATATTAGTTTTTTTAATATTAATTTGCAAGAACAAGAAAAAAGGAGACAATGAAAAAAACGAGTAAGAATATTAAGATTGAAAAAAAAAAGAAGAAGATAGCATGTATATAGCGCACACGGTATTTACATATTTTATTGCGCTTCACATTAACATTTAAGTCATTAAGATGAACATTTGTAAGCATTGTACATTTCTGTTCAAGAGGTTTAAAACAATCATAATTTACTTTTTTTACCTAATAGAAATGCACATTTCATATTAATCTAACAAGTACACTCATTGCTTTTAAAAATAGTCAATATAGATGTGTTTTCAGCCTCCATCAAAAAACGGCTTCAGATTGACAATTCTCAAGATACTCAGGTAGATTGTTCCATCATTTTGGACCGACGACTGAAGATCGAATAATAATCTCGCATGTTGAGATGTAAGGATACCATGACTTGTAATTTGATTGCATATGCGCAGCATTACATACGCTCATCGGTTAGTGTTTGGTAAACATTACAGTTAAGCGTTACGCCACTGTATAGTTCATGTCTGCAGTTTTGCGTATTTGGGTATATCATTCACTTGATATTGGCTTGGCCCCTGGTGTGTGTTCAGTATTTACTTTATTGGTAGGTGACAAAGCTTAACCCTATTGGATTTAAAAATAAATATGACCTTCCCGGACACGAAAAGACATTGAATGGCCTATGAGTTATAAAATGTCATCAAACTATAATTTTAAGCAAATGATGTGAAAACTTTTACTGATATATAGTTCATTTATAACTAATGTTCATATTTGAAAATATGTACGTTTAATTCTATATGTTAATGTATACAGGCCCAACATGAAATTGTTCGATTAAATATGCTCTATATCAAACTACTTATCGTATGGCATGTACAATTTGACAAAATGTCCTTGTATACAATATACGCAAACAACGTTACCAACGATAATGTATGTGGGCGATAGATTTGACAGTTACAGGATCTGTTTGATTTATCAAGATGGATAGATAACATGAACACCGCCGAATCTCTCTATACGTCAAGGATGTAAGACACACGCAGTTGAACACTTATAAATGCGGATTAATGTGTATTGAGATTCTGAAAGATGAACCGATAATCGACTGAACCTATTTTTATTGATTCATATCAACTCCTTGTCGAGATTTTTTATTGCGACATTGAAATCTGACATTGAATCAAACGAGCAAATATAAAATAGTTGTATAGCCGGTGTGAATATTCCTAAAAAAACGTGCCCCTATAAAATAGTCGTGTATATGCTCGACTTTGATAACTCCATCTGTAAAATAAGCTTAGGCACCCAAATATTCAAGTTTCAACGGGACCAAACTTGACCACTAGAAAGAGAGATTGAACACTATATGAGAAAACAGAAGTCTCTAAAGTTTAAAAGGCTAACACCTATATAATAACAATCGAGCACATTTTTGGGAATGCANATTGAAATCTGACATTGAATCAAACGAGCAAATATAAAATAGTTTTAAAGCCGGTGTGAATATTCCTAAAAAAACGTGCCCCTATAAAATAGTCATGTATATGCTCGACTTTGATAACTCCTTCTGTAAAATAAGCTTAGGCACCCAAATATTCAAGTTTCAACGGGACCAAACTTGACCACTAGAAAGAGAGAATGAACAATATATGAGAAAACCGGGATTCGATCAAAAGTCTCTAAAGTTTAAAAGGCTAACACCTGAATAATTTAGCCATTACGGCTGGTTACGTTTGTGCCTGCCATTTTACTCCAATTTCAACGATCCAATTGATTCCAGCAACTTTAACGGATAAACACAGAAACAAGCTTGCGTTTTTGTTTTCCATTTCAACTGGTCATCTCTTAATTAACCAAAATGTATACAAATTGTATTTCTTAGTTCATGGTGTTATTCTGCTCCTTTATATAACCTATACTTTCATGATATCTATGTAATTGCAAAACATTTTGCATAAACATAAATGTGTGTAATTTTTGTCAATATGAAAATATCTGCACATTTTTGCGCAAGTCGATTTAGATATTCAATTCGTTCGTCGCTTCTTTTGTTTTCAACCAATAGCTATGACTTTTTGTCAGAAATACTTATCCGTATATGATGTGCTTTTTAATGAAAATAATTCAAAGTGATTTCTAGATTGTAACAACCTGTTTACATTTAATGCTGTTAGGTAAAGCCATATTAGCAATTATTTATTTTCTTAGTTGTTGAACATTGTAAAGGTGTGTGTGTCAACTCACTTGATTATAACTTATTAATTGAATTATCCCTTTTAAAAGCGTGGGTATACTGTGGATATCTCAGCTGTCTAACCGTTTGTCCGTCCGTCCGTCCTGGCAACTATCTTCTCCTACACTTTTAACACTAGAACCTTAAAACTTATACATATGGTAGCTATGAGCATATGACCCCTGGGTCAAACGTTATGGGGGTTGGGGAAGGGGCCAGGTCAGACATTTTTACTCATTTTACTAACAACATGTGGCGTTACTTTTGACCCAGGGGTCAGATCGAAATTCCAAATAGTTTACCGTCGCACATATGCTCATAGCTACCATATATGTAAGTTTCAACGTTCTAGTGCTAATAGTGTAGGAGGAGATAGTGGCCAGGACGGACACACACACACTCCCATACAATATTTTGTGGGTTATTGATCTGTTTACTGTAAGGCGCACATGTATATTTGAGAACCCAAAGTATACTGTATTGAATGAAAAAAAGTATGTTAATTTGTGGCGTGTCCTCATCCCCGAAACATTGCCTTATTAAGTTCCCGGATTCTACATTAGGCTGCATGTCGTGTCTTAAGTAGTTCAACTAGTCACAAAACAGAAATACAATATGTAAAATATGTTGGTTGTATGATTTCGATTAAACGTTCGTTTGCTCTGATACAGTATTTGTATTATACATGTGTTGCAGAAGCAACAATGTGTCAAAGAGAATTAAAATATGCGAAGAAAATCAGTATTATTCGCATACATGTATATCTTTTTGCACGATTAAACCACATCCGCACGTGGTCCAGAAGTGTCACAACTTCGTGGATGAATGATTTCAATTCATATGTGTAGTAAATAATCTCAAACAACACCACTTAAAGTTGATATAGTTAATCCTTGTTTGAGAAATGAAATTTATATTAGTGTTGCTACCCGAGTGCGAATGAGTGTTTTGCATATAAGTTAATGTACCTTGCGATTGCAATTATAATTTTATATAATGAAGTATATTTTTATGACATATTTAAAATATGAGATGACGCAATAATAATGTGCTTAATCCTAATGAAAGCTTTCCGTTTCGAACAAACACGTCTAACTTGCGAAACACATATCTTAATTATTAGGGCGCATGATTGACGGGGTTTTCGGTGGTTTACACACGGGCTGGACAGAATGAAACACATCGTTAAGAACGTTATTTTGCAAATATCTTAAGTTATTGAAATTTATTTGCAAAAAGTGCATACAACACAGTTGTTTTTGAAGTTTGTTCCAATATCTTAAGATTTAAGTCTGAACTCGACGTTAAATTTTCACGTTGCGTGAAGCAAACCGTGTACATGAATGCTGTACACATCGATTTTTTAGCCAAAATACAGGCTTATTAAAGTAATTTTGATTGTTTTCACATTGCCATAAGAGCATTAAAAAACTGTCTTTTATGCACTTGTTGACATTCTTAAGACAAATAGTTTTAAAAAGTTTATGTGATCTTTAGGATGATGGTCCATTTCTATTATTATTAATCATGGTGGACACATATTATCCATTCATAATTCTTGGCTTCGTTATATGTTATTTTTTGTTGATATTCCCTTATTTGATAGCCATTCTGTTTATTCGAATATTCGAAAAAAACATACATCTATTGCGCTACCGGTGTTATAATTAAAACACATTCGCGTGAAATTATACTGCCGCTTACATCCTTAAACCAACATTCACAAACCCATACATTAAGGTTAAATAGTTTGCCTCGTGTAAATTAGAATAAAAATAATATTAACTGAGTTCTAAATAACAATTATTCACACACAAGAGGTGAATTCCATAAGCATTACATTGCAAAAAATATATTCGGTAGTTTTTTATCAACTCGTGAACAGANTAAAAAAAAAAAAAAAAAAAAAAAAAAAAAAAAAAACATCTATATAATTTAGCAATTACGGCTGGTTTCGTTTGTGCCTGCCATTTTACTCAAATTCAACGATCCAATTGATTCCAGCAACTTTAACGGATACACACAGAAACAAGCTTGTGTTTTTGTTTTCCATTTCAACTGGTCATCTCTAAATTAACCAAAATGTATACAAATTGTATTTCTAAGTTCATGGTGTTATTCTGCTCCTTTATATAAACTATACTTTCATGATATTTATGTAATTGCGAAACATTTTGCATAAACATGAATGTGTGCCATTTTTGTCAATATGAAAATATCTGCACATTTTTGCACAAGTCGATTTAGATATTAAATTCGTTCGTCGCCTCTTTCGTTTCAACCAATAGCTTTGACTTTTTGTCAGAAATACTTATCCGTATATGATGTGCTTTTTATTGATAATAATGCAAAGTGATTTCTAGATTGTAACAACCTGCTTACATTTAATGCTGTTATGTAAAGCCATATTAGCAATTATTTATTTTCTTAGTTGTTGAACATTGTTAAGGTCTGTGTGTCAACTCACTTGATTATAACTTATTAATTTAATTATCCCTTTTATAAGCGTGGGTATACTGTGGTTATCTCCGCCGTCTTTCCGTTCGTCCGTCCGTCCGTCCGTCCTGGCAACTATCTTCTCCTACACTTTTAACACTAGAACCTTTAAACTTATACATATGGTAGTTATGAGCATACGACCTCTGGGTCAAACGTTATGGGGGTTGGGGAAGGGGCCAGGTCAGACATTTTTACTCATTTTGCTAACAACATGCGGCGTTACTTTTGACCCAGGGGTCAGATTGAAATTCCAAATAGTTCACCGTCGCACATATGCTCATAGCTACCATATGTGTAAGTTTTAAAGTTCTAGTGCTAATAGTGTAGGAGGAGATAGTGGCCAGGACGGACACACACACACTCCCATAAACAAATATATGTTCCTGGTTGCTCAATATTTTGTGGGTTATTGATCTGTTTACTGTTAGGCGCACATGTGTATTTGAGAACCCATAGTATACTGTATTGAATGAAATAAAGTATGTTAAATGGCGGCGTGTCCTCATCCCCGAAAAATTGCCTTATTAAGTTCCCGGATGCTACATACGGTTGCATGTTGTGTCTTAAGTAGTTCAACTAGTCACAAAACAGAAATACAATATGTAAAATATGTTGGTTGTATGATTTAGATTAAACGTTCGTTTGCTCTGATACAGTATTTGTATTATACATGTATTACAGAGGCAACAATGTCAAAGAGAATTAAAATATGCGAAGAAAATCAGTATTATTCTCATACATGTATATCTGTTTGCACGATTAAACCACATCCGCACGTGGTCCACAAGTGTTACAACTTCGCGGACGAATGATTTCAATTCATATGTGTAGTAAATAATCTCAAACAACACCACTTAAAGTTGATATAGTTAGTCCTTGTTTGAGAAATGAAAATTATATTAGTGTTGCTATACGAGTGCGAATGAGTGTTTTGCATATAAAATAACGTACCTTGCGATTGTAATTATAATTTTATATAATCAAGTATATTTTTATGACATATTTAAAATATGAGATGACGCAATAAAAATATGCTTAATCCTAATGAAAGCTTTCCGTTTCGAACAAACACGTCTAACTTGCGAAACACATATCTTAATTATTAGGGCGCATGATTGACGGGGTTTTCGGGGGTTTACACACGGGCTGGACAGAATGAAACACATCGTTAAGAACGTTATTTTGCAAATATCTTAAGTTATTGAAATTTATTTGCAAAACAATCTTAAGTGCATACAACACAGTTGTTCTTGAAGTTTGTTCCAATATCTTAAGATTTAAGTCTGAAATCGACGTTAAATTTTCACGTTGCGTGAAGCAAACCGTGTACATGAATGCTGTACACATCGATTTTTTAGCCAAAATACAGGCTTATTAAAGTAATTTTGATTGTTTTCACATTGCCATAAGAGCATTAAATAACTGTCTTTTATGCACTTGTTGAAATTCTTAAGACAAATAGTTTTAAACAGTTATTAAAGAAAACACCACTTACCGGTGTGTTTACATCCATTAACGTTTAATTGTAAACAACCAATAGTCGTCACCTGATTCTGCACCCAGATTTTAGGGATTTATAGACTGTTTTACCCGTAACTCAAGACATTTCTAGTCGTAAAACTCACACGATAAAAAGGTCTGTGTGATCTTTAGGATGATGGTCCATTCCTATTATTATTAATCATGGCGGACACATATTATCCATTCATAATTCTTGGCTTCGTTATATGTTATTTTTTGTTGATATTCCCTTATTTGATAGCCATTCTGTTTATTCGAATATTCGACAAAAAACATACATCTATTGCGCTACCGGTGTTATAATTAAAACATATTAGCGTGAAATTATACTTCCGCTTACATCCTTAAACCAACATTCACAAAATCATACATTTAGGTTATATAGTTTGCCTCGTGTAAATTAGTATAAAATAATATTAACTGAGTTCTAAATAACATTTATTCACACACAAGAGGTGAATTCCATAAGCATTACATTGCAAAAAAAATATTCGGTAGTTTTTTATCAACTCGTGAACAGATTAAATAAATATGTAAATTAATACGTTTATATAAATATGAAAACGAAATAGTATGTTCATTCGTGAATTAAAATAAATTATTTACTGAAACCAGCAAATATTCTATAAATTTTATATAAAAGTAACAAACAAATATCTTACCAGTTGAAACAACCATAATCACAGTCAACACAGCGAAGTTAAGCATGTTCAATACAGGATGGGACACGATGACTTGCCTGAAGTAATGAAATGTAAATTTGTATTCGCTATGTATTCAATTCGTTTCAAGTATTTCGAATCACAATCAAAGGCTGACTCATCAGCGCCACCATTATCATGGCGACAATTTAACACTGTATCCGGGGGAATACTTCATTCGACAACCCACGGCATAGCCAACGTGGCTAAACATACCAATTAATAAATGTGAACAGAAGATTAAATATTTCCAAAAAGAAACATACACTGATTATAGAAATAGAATTCTACTGTAAACCAATGACGACATACTTGTTAAACCGTAGTTGATTTAATAATCAAGCAAATGTATGCCTATACAAATAGGCTTAATTATAAGCAAAAATGCATACACATGTTTATTATAGACTGGCAAACGATTTCAAATGGTTATTAAATTTCAAAATGTAACGAGAATAGTTTTCGAATTCCATAACAATACGTAAAGAAAAATATTATGATAACGTAAAGCAATTATTTATTAAGATATGTCTATACATTTACTAACCGTTATGTGTTTATTTAATGAGATTTTTTAAATAAACTTCCGTTACACTTGAATGCTGCAGTTACATTGTATCAGAATAGTTTATTAATGCCTTATGTTTCTTATTTTTCCTATATAATAGAATTAAAGATAAATGTAAGTATCTTTTATTTCTGGTTCTTTAAACAGTATTTTATCTTTCTGATATATGGTGTGTCTATTTGATTACAATACCCATTAAAAATTGTCACTTTACACCTACCTGTTTGAACCTAATGTTAGTTACCATGCCATATATGATACTATGACTATGGATAAATGCTGAAATCGGCTCTAAAATAGGATATATATAACACAATGTGCTTGCTTAATATACATTTATATTTAAAGAACTGACAAATTTTACACACATGTCATATAATTAATATAATAATAAAATAATTCATACAAAAAACAGCAAAGTACGATCGTGATAATATACAGATAACCAGTAAACGATATGATGAAAGACAAACATATACCGTCATAACTCGTACCTCGGGTTTGGCTTTAGAGATTGTGTGCCAATTGGTCGGCTGCTCGATGGCATGCTCGTTTGATGCATGCAACTACATGTGGTGCATCCTGAAATGGTGTTTGGTGTCAGGGAACGAATGACATGCGTATTAAATTAAAACAAAAACGATTTATTACTAGATTCGAATGTATGTAATATAAAACAAGTTTCCGTGTTTAAGTACCTTGAATATTTCACTGAATCAGAATTGCTACATTTCTGTAAGTTTGGGTGGCATTCTGTTGTTTGGTAGTAGGATTGTATGTACCCATTCCATTAACAGAAGTTGAAGTCGGTGTTTTCTTGAAAGTATATATAAATTCATAACGCAAATGTTTCAGACTAGCAATATGAGTAATTTCATATTTTGCTTTTCAAAAATAATGTATTTGGCAGGTCAATCAAACATTCCAAAACCGGGGCATGATCAAATACAATGGTATTTGTGCATGCTGATGGTGAGTTATGTACATAAAATCGGTATTATAATATAAATAATAACGCAAAGAATTTGGAATGCAAGGTACGGAACATTCTTAACAAAACGGTTTTAATCGATGTATGTCTTTCGCTGAATCTGTGAACACTGATCAATTTATCTCGTTAGTTAAAACAGATAATGATACCAGAACTGGAATTTCAGTGTCACATTATCTAGATCAATGATTGTATATATAAGGAACTAAAACGAAAACTCGAAAGATCGTCGTATCTTGATATTGTTAAAAATAAAAGCATATGCAAATTATTTCTAAATTACGTTTGTCGTGACACAAATCATCTAAAGAAACGGGAAGACACCAGCACATTGTAAGAGATCAACGCAAATGTGTCCAAAAGTCCAAAGGGCTTCAGATCCTGTCCAAATACGTACACGTGCATCGAACTACTTAATAGCTAAAGCGAAATAGTGTTAAAAAACTTACCGTGTTTTTGTTTTAAATGCTTTAAAATACGAGAAAGTTCACATATAAGTTGTATAAAATATTTATGTTTTCACATAGAAAACAAGTACAGAATTATGTTATAATTGTTGCAATAATAAAACTACATTTGACATCATGTGAGCACTATGTATTTATCTCATCCATGTGGCATGCTCACATAAACGTTTCATTTCCTGTCTACATGTATTTGAATAGATCTTTCTTCTAGATGATGTATGTTCTGTATTTCAAACACATGTTGTTATTGTATAAAGTAATGTTAAATACGATGCACCTTGTATGCTTAAGTAAAAATAATTTATAATGTTCTGATATTAGATCACGGTTCATTGTATGTCGACAGTTGATATGATTGCGTGGATATTAACTGGATTGCAGAATAAGCGTCGCCTCAGTTATTCTTGGCACGGGCATTTAGATGGAGCATTCAAGCACGTATTCGAATCAGTTATTGTTATTAGTGACAGCCATGCAAACACATAAAGTATATATAAAATTGACTATTGAAATTTTAAATTTAATAAATTATTGAAGATGCAAAGTTGTTTAACAAAATAGCCATTAAAGCAAACACTGACGTTGCCCAATAAATTGGCATATTTACTAAAAGTATTAAGAACATGAAAAGAACATATTTATCTAATGTGATTACATTAAAAAATATATATAGCCTTGAATATTTGTCTCTAAATGACATAACCTTATAAAATCCTGGTTTCTTATAAAATGATTTTGTTAAGTTACATGCATGCATTTTTTTGCAAAATTCCAAACAAGACAATGGCTATGTATGAATAGAAACATCTGTTAACCCTAAAGAGATCCTAATTCTTACATCAGATGCAAAGATGGGCAATGATTTGCAGCTTCAAAAAGTATATTATTGAAATAAGTATTGTCACTACGCATTTTATTTCAGAATTCAGTAAGCAAACTAATTGCGTTACAGTGTACTATGCATTGTTTATCTTTAAAGTAATAGTGTAGATATAATGTTTTATATTTATCATCATTTACACAATGTTTTATGTAAGGTAATACCCTGCTTGAGGGGTCGCTCAAACAATTCTGTCATCGCCATTGCTTGGAAGTATTGCATTTGAACTGTATAAAATTGAACAGGCTTTGAAAGAAACTTGCTCAAAAACCAGTATAAGTGCCCAAAAAGACTGTAAAGACCTTACTGGCGTCAACCGGGGCAACACGAAGTTGTGTTTGAACACTCACTTCTACAAGAAGAGAAGATCTGCTGTCAGCTCTCATGCTTGCCCAAACATTGGCGACAGCGTTACCTAACAGAACTTGTTCATGTAATTTATTTTGTGTATGGCATTCTAATGAGCAAAGATACAAGAAACGTTCAATAGTTCAGAAGGTAATTGCCTTGACATTGCCTAATGAAATGACACATGAAAAATGGAAATCAACACAGTTATATTTGTTCTTATATTCTAGATAAATAAAATATGTAAAACTTAAAAGAGGCTTTGAGTAATCCTCATAAAGTAAACGTTTTCTTCAACTCGTCGGAACAATTTAAGTAAACAAAGTCTCTAACCGAATACTCTATGTTTGTATGCTTTTTGTTTAAAAGTTGATAAATTATGAAATTATACTCCATAAAACTGTTTCATAGCCTAATTCACCTTTTGACCACAATGTGTGATCTTGACCTGTAACGTATGAAGATGGGTGGTACACGCCACACGCAATCAACTCAATGGTGTTAGGTTAGTATCCCCCGCCAAAGGCGGAGGGATATAGAATTTGCGTTGTCAACAGGAAACTTCATGGGCGTATATATATCAATGAGCACAAGGACGATAACCCTACAATTTCTTATATGGTGGACAAACCAGTTATCGAACACCTAAGAAATTACGTTAAAATTGTCTATTTTGAAAACACTTAAAATAACAAAAACAATTTGTTTTAACAAATGACTAACAGTTCAATCATTTAATAAATTATCTGTAAAGTTTTCCAGCAAATATCCTTCAACAATTCATAACAATGATTCCCTGGCTATTGTCACCTCTAGCAGACAAAATAAAATGGCGGCCCATGTAAACATGACCTATTACCGGACAGTTCATAAATACTACTCCAGTGAATTTAAACAAACATGACTATCACATGACCCGGACTCGGCGAAAAAATCTGCATCTGCTGCAAGCAAAATTGCAAACGGAAATATACTTTTTAGTGTGTAAATGCACGTTTTGATAAATGCATTCAAAAAGTAATAGCAAAAAACACATAAAACCGTGTAAATAACAATAAATGCATTCCTTTTACAAGTTTTCAGCGCATTTGTTTCAAGCTAAGTAGGCAAGTAGGTCATGGACTTCATGTACGACCATTGGTTTATGGATGTGACGTCATGCGCACTTTTGAGCATGCACATACAGAACCAAAACAAAACGTCCGATAATAGGTGCTGTTCGATAATAGGTACTTAGACGATATAAGAGTTTTTACCATTTGTTGTTAGTTGTATGAATCAACTATTCGGGGGACCGTTTCACTAAGATATCGTATCGTTAATATTACGATATCGTAACTCGGGTAGTTGCGATTGGATTTACGATTCTCGTAAACCGTTTAAATAAACCCCTCGTAAATGTCCTCGTAAAACGCTCTCGTAATCTACGATTTCTATATTGTACATTCTGTTTTCTTTGGGGTCATATTCAAACTGTCAACATCCGGTAGGGTTTTTACATCGTGTTGTTTTCTTTTATGCGTTGCTGAAAATTGAAAAAAGCACATATAACAAACATTGAACAGAGAGCGGGATGGCTCAAACGGGATCAGTTGACGATTTATTGCATAAATCAATCTTTCGTAGTGTTTGACAGTGGAAAAGTGTTATTTTTCTAAGTTTGTTCAAAGTCCTTGAACTGGAAGTGGAATTGTAACTAACGTCGTTAGTGGAAATGGAATTTAGAAATATCTAATCATCATGATGAATTATCATCAGCATCGTTTCTGTGGAGCACTGTGATATGCTTTATATAAGTGTTTCATAGTTATGGTGCTTTTAAAATAGTTCACTAGCCGCCAAGATCGGAATGGTACTTGTATACAGGTAACATAAATAATCGTGCAGTGTTTATTTTAATGACACGTTTATCATAAAATATCACATATAAATATTTATTTAACTCTATTTATTTAAGCTAGATTCATGCAAAAGTCTGATGCTTATTGAGACACTTGAGTCTATTTCCTGGATAGAACCAATACTTGGTGCCATCAGAGATGATCTTGAAAACCCTCCGGCCTCCCTCATTTACAGATGTAAATATTGGGGATTTCGGTACTCGGAGGGTTAATGTAGAACTACCGAAATCCCCGCTTTAAGTCTTTTTTTGTTCAAAAGAAGTGGGATTTTGTAGTTAAGTTTTTGTCTGTACCACTGCTTTTTAATATCAAACAAGAGATGTGTTTGTCAGAAACACAATGCCCCCTACTGCACTTTTTTTAACTTTGACATTGAAGGATGACCTTGACCTTTCACCACTCAAACTGTGCAGCTCCATGAGTTACACATGCATGCCAAATATCAAGTTGCTATCTTCAATATTGCAAAAGTTATGACCAATGTTATAATTTTCGGACAGACAGACGGACAGACTGACGGACAGTTCAACTGCTATATGCCACCCTACCGGGGGCATACAAAGCTCCTAGATGATTTTTTGACACTTGAAGGTCTTTACAGTGGGGATTTCGGTACCTTACCGTGCTTTGCAATATGAATTCATACTGGTTATCCCAATAGTTATGTTTATATTTTAGTTTTTCACAACCAAACTTGGAAAAAAACAATGTTTCATCAGTGGATTTAGTGTATTTTGCAATATTATATCTTACTTTCCGCAGTATTTTGATAAATAATTAAAATTAAGGGGGATTTCGGTAATTACGGGGATTTCGGTATTTCTACACACCGCTCATTGCCAGTGGGGATCAAAATTGGACCTTCTGATACAAGTAGCTAGACACACACTATATGCAATATTCCAGCACAACCTTTTTTATTAAATATAATCATTGATGATTCTGTAATAGTTACATATTTTAAACAGATACAATATGTGTGTAACTCATTTGATTGCTTCTCTCCCCTTTATAAAACCTGGTGTATCTGCATGTGCATCCAACTAACCCAGTAACTGTTTTTTAATTACAGTAACTGCGTTGCCTTTTGAACTCCAACACAAAAAGGTCTTTACAAATTAAATGTATCGGTATTGGCACCATATTTGTCTGTGTTTAATGATCATCTTAATACACTTTAAATGCAGAACAAAAAGACTTTTAACAAACAATTATTTTATTTTCTGCATTTTTCCTGCATTCATTTATGTTTGTGTATTAACAGTTTACTTCTGCTTTTGATAAATGCACTTCATCAGAAAATAAGTAACCATAAGTGCATTTAATTTACCAGTTATGCACATTTTTGAAACAAAAGTTTAAAAAAAGTGTATTGAATGTGCCTTAAATACATTGTCATATACATACCAACGCCTATTAATTAGCAGTAGTCCTAATATGGTTTACTTATGGTAGAAACAATGCATTTTGTATTACTATTATTTCAAAATATAGCTAGCCTTGCAGTTCAATATACAATTGTAATGTTAAATTAAACACACTATGTGAAGTTTTGAATCTAACATCTTTTCAACAATGTATAATGTGCTGTTTTTCCTATAATGTTTATTTATTTTACCAAATTATAAGTAAAATATGCAATTCATATACAAACTCATTTCATGCTCTGACTGTATTTTTGTGAAATTCTGTGTATACTGTTTGTATTAGTAGTACTTTTCTAATGTTTTTTTATTAACAGTGATGTTTTTTTCTTTTATCATTTTCATTGTTTTTTTAAAACTGTGTTAATGCAGACATGCACACATCAACACGAATTAATTGTTTTAGGATTTAAACAAAAACTCAAATTAAACACCCAGTCTTGAACTGAAATCAATTGAAATGATACAATTATATATGCAAGTGTCTATATTTTTTTAAATAATAACAGGTAAAACTGCATGTAATGCAGTGTTAAAAAACACAGTTGATTCCTAAATTGATGTCTTATCCCAACTTCACATAACAGTGTGTACCTAGAATAATAAAGAAATACTGGAATCTCAAATTGTGTCATATCATNGATGAACTCATGTATCTTGTCATTAGACGCTTCGTTCACCGACCGAGTTTAGCTGATACTCAAATTGCGAGTGTTTTAATTCAAATGTTTTTGGACATCCCGTTCGTTGTAGTCGCAAATATAATCAGCAATGGGTAAGGCAATACACATTAAAACGTTCGCTTTTTCTGCACCAAATGATCAGCTTAGCAAGATCAGAAAACATGATAAAAAAGAGTTTCGTTTTCTTACGACACGTGTCGTTTTGTATGGGAAGATTTCTTGTACTGCTTCAAATTACATAAGAATTATTAAGTAATGTTTTTTTCTAATTCTACATTAGTTATGACTTTGTAAATGCAAAGTTATTTGGCACAAAATCAAGTCTTTGGTTCACTTTTTGTATTCGGTCCATAGTGATAATTATCATTTACGGATGATATCCGATACTATTGCCCCCGCTGCGGTTTCAAAATACAATTTAATTGTGTGGACTGAAATCGAATTTGCCAATTGTGAGTGCAATGAAAACTTATATTCTTGAACTATATAAAAATTAACCGAAAACAAACTGCATACACCGTTTTGTTAAAATCGCTGATTTAACGCTTTGACTTAATTCTTTTAAAGACTGGGGAACATGTCGAAGGCTCTCAATGCCATCTGGGAAAACTGGACTTTATGCATGTGCGTAAAGTGTTATCTCAGAATAGCATGTGCAGACCGCACAGGCTAATCGGACGATACTTTCCGCCTTATCTGGATTTTCGCTGAGAAGAGATTTCCTTTAATCGAACATAACCTTACAAACGGAAGGTATTGTCTATGATTAGCCTGTGCGGACTGCACAGGCTAATCTGGGACGACACTTTACGCACAAACATAAAGCCTTGTTTTCCAAGAACGAGGCTTATATAGATTCGCTGCTTTCTTTCTTCAGAAAATGAAGCAAATAGACAACAACAAGGCGGTGTCAATGGAGGTGAAGCTCCGGAATGAGGCTCTCCTGGGGAGCACGGATATGGAATGCCCGCCTTCCGCCAAGATCGTGCGCATCTTTACCAGTAGCACCTTCACTGGTGAGTAGCCGCAGAACCGGGGTAGTAGAAACTGAGCAGCCGCAGTACCGGAGGAGTCGAAACTTGTTATGTTTAATGAGTAGCCGCAGTATCGGGGGATTTGAACCTTGGAACGTATAGCGAGTAGCCGCAGTACCGGGAGAGTTGAACCTGT
This sequence comes from Dreissena rostriformis, assembly GCA_007657795.1. Taxonomy (NCBI): domain Eukaryota; kingdom Metazoa; phylum Mollusca; class Bivalvia; order Myida; family Dreissenidae; genus Dreissena; species Dreissena rostriformis. The sequence continues at coordinate 112,312 of VMBQ01001871.1, read as the reverse complement.
GAAAGTATGCATGAGTAGACGCTGTACCGGGGGAGTTGAACCTGAGTAGCCGCAGTACCGGGGGAGTTGAACCTTGGAACGTATGCATGAGTCAGATGCACATGAAAAATCACGTTGTATATACATGTATTTCCATATTATGTTAAACACACCAATTAAATGGACTTCTTCAGAGAATTTTGTACATTTTGAGTGAGTCATTCAATGTCTTAACTTAAAAGATTGAAGTTGATCATCTGAAAAGTAGAAAGATTGTATGACCTGTTCAAAATTTGCGAACTCATTCAATTTAAAATTTCAGACACCAAGCACGAACGGAACATGTTAATGAGAGAGGCGTACCCGACGATCAAAGAACATTGTCGTAACTATGGGTACGAATTTCTCCTGATGAAAACCCGAACAAACTTTCATATGAACACAATCCAATAAAAAGGCAAATTTAAATTATAATTTATTTCTTCGCGGAAATCTCTTTGTCTGGATGTGCTACATAATTAAAATATATAGGTTCTATTTTAAATAACGCACACAACTTAAACGTTGTTAGATTGTATACATTATTACAGTAAACACACGCAAAGTTCATACTGACAAATGTGTCGTGTTCNTGAAGAAACATTATGGTATTATCCATAAATTCATAGTATAGTTATTGTCCAGTTTCATGGCAAAACCTCTGTTTCTAAGATTCTTTAGACGTAACTGAGAAAGAGCTTTTCCTGAAAGAGCTTTTCCTGAAACGTTGGTTTTACTAACCATACAATAACATATCAGGTTAACGTCACAATCCAAAACATAACAAAATACCATACACTTACACAATAGCGAAGATGGCTCCGCCTCCAAGACCGGAATCAGATGGTGGGGCGGGAGCGATCTTGGGCGCGAACGCACACGCCCATTTACTGGCCAGCGTCATTTTCTATGGGAGAAAAAATAATTTAAACCTGAACAGTACATGTATTTAACGGTCATACTGAGGAGTCTTTGTTAGAACTCACACTAACGACATAATCAAAAGTATTTCGTGTGATCGCAACTTTATATTATGTGGTTTCCGTGTTACATTAAGTGGTGACCTCTGCGAATGTATATACAGACTAAACTGATGCACAAATGACTCCAAATTTGATAAGTGATGAATTGTATTCATTTGTTAAATTACCGTAAATTATGGTTGCTTTTATTCCCCTAACACGTCATTATGCGTGGTGTCACACGAATATACAGAGATATTAGAAGGTGCTCTGTCCAAGCTTATGAAGCATTATTTCTACTAGTATGAGTCTCGTTCTGGGAAAATCATTGCATGTACGTAAAATGTCATCCCAGATTAGCTATTGAAGTCCGCACCGGCTAATCAGGGACGACAATTCCGCCAGAAAACTGGATTTTCGTGTAGAAGACTCTTCTTTTAAACAATAAAAATCATAAAAGCGGAAAGTGTCGTCCCTGATTAGCTAGTCACTGTGGGGACTACACAGGCTAATCTGGGATGCAACTTTACGCACATGCATTAAGCCCGGTTTTCAGAACGAGGCTCTTATCATTACGAAACGAACTAATCAAGCCGTACATAAACGATTTTGTCATTGTTGATGTCCTGTTCCCCATCAATCACTTGGACGTCGAAGATAGTACTGGTCAGGCACTGAAGAGCGATTTCAACAGACCTTTGCAACCGACAACATAATTAAAACTTTCCATAAACCATCCCTCTTGGAAATAATGGGCTTAATCATGTGCGTAAAGTGTTGTAACCTACACTTTCCGTTAAAAAGGGATTTTCGTTCAGAAGAGACTGCCTTTTAACGAAAAACTCCAAGAAAGCGGAAAGTGTCGTCCCTGATTAGGCTGTGTGGAATGACACTTTACGCACATGCATTAAGCCCGGTTTTCATAGAACGAGGCTCTTATGTTCAAGAAACGAACGTATCAACCCGCACACAAACGATTGTGCCGTTATAGATGTCCTGTTCTCCGTCAATGACTAGTAAGTCGACATTGGTACAATCGAGGCACTGAAGAAAGATTTCAGCAGAACTGAAATTGAACACTCCTTTGCAACGCACAACAAACTTTGACACTTTCAATTGAGCTGCGCTCTAGGAAACCGGGGCTTAATGCATTTACGTAAAATTCCGTCCAAGATTAGCCTTTGTAGTCCGCATGGGCTAATCTGGGACGACACTTTATCGCCTATGCAGGATTTTTGTTTAAAATAGACTTCCTTTAAACGAAAACTTCCATGAAAGCGGAAAGTTTCGTATGCGGACTGCACAGGCTAATCTTGGACGACACTTTCTGCACATGCATTAAGCCCCGTTTTCCAGGAGCGCGTATCAATTACGTCTTGCAGCTGCGTCACAAAAAATACATACGTATCTGGTATGTTTGCAATTTTTTTTATAAATTAAATACATGATCAAAGCTAACAATTTAAGATAAAATTCTTTTTTTTTTTTAGTTGGTACCTGAATTCGCACATATACCTTATAAGCACTCATTTATATATACATGTATATAGATGGAAACTATTTTGCTTTATGAACGAGTACACTTGTTTTTACTGACGTGTTATAGTTCGCAATTATTAACCTGGCACTGACCTTTAAGCATGAATATATTAAAGTACCATTACGAAGAATACATTAAAGTACCATTACGAAGAATACATTAAAGTACCATTACGAAGAATANAGGAAACGGACTCGAGAGCGTTTATATAAGCTTACGGCTTTCGATGCAATCGAGCTAAAATAAATAGCTTTAAACGAACCTGACACTGACCTTTAAGCATGAATACATTAAAGTACCATTACGAAGAATACATTAAAGTACCATTACGAAGAATACATTACAGTACCATTACGAAGAATACATTAAAGTACCATTACGAATAATACATTAAAATACCATTACGAAGAATACATTTATTTCCGCACTGGAAGCGATTTTAATACAATGAAGCGTATCTCCCCAAAAGTAGTGTTGGTCTCAATGCACTCGTGCTTAACGTGCCTGAACAAACCCGAATGCAAATATATGAAACAGTCCATGCGTAAAATGTATGCTAATGAAGGTCAAGAATGCCAGGTCAATTGTATCGAGCTATACACAATGTTTGTGCGGTTGATGTTTAAGTACACATACAGTTTCAATCGGTATTTGTGTTCAAGAAGTGCAACGACGATATACCTACTCGCCTTCACCGTAGTACCCACTCACACCCCAAATAAATAAATAGACCGAACCTAATTTAATTAGCGATTAATTGCATGCCGCAGATGTTTTTTTTTTTATAAACTGCATGTCAAAATAAATCGTAAAATATCTCGTCACCCATTGTCGCTTTGGACCAGATGCTGACTTTGGGCAAAGAAAATCGAGTCTCGTAATGAGAAAACTGGGTTTCCCAGATAAGCCTGTGCAGTCCGCCTAGGCTCAAGAGGGGCGACACTTTCTGCTTTTGTGGAAATTTTCGTTTAATGGAAATCACTTCTAAACAAAACTCCGTGATAACCCTGTGGTGACCTAAAATGTGACGATATATTATTATCATGCATAGAAATGTATGGTAAAACCGTTGAAAGCCGTCTTCCGTCTTCGTGTACGTCAATTTCAATGTTCCGTTTACGTCAACAGAAAACTTTGCGCTGTCTTGAGCTCCAAGATTGTAGTAGAGAGCGTTTGGAAAACCGGGTCGTGTCATGCACACCTGAAGACAGAATGGAAAAGGGTCAAGGAACTGTATGATTCAATATGAAACTAGGAATACAAATTCAGCAAATGGTTTTATTTCATCACTTTTTAATCTTTTCTGTAACAATCTCTAGGATAGGAGGTCTAACTGTCAACAAATTTTGAAGTGCGCGCTTAATACGTGTTTACTGTAAAGAATCGAATTAAGTGTCATGTATTGTTAAGGTATTAAATTTTTTCCCTTTAATAAGAGCTAGAATAAAAATATACGATAAAACAATTTCCAATGATGACTAGAGTTTCTCTGACGGTGCTGTCCCAGAGGTTTCCTATATTCACCTCATGTGACATTTTTATTATACATCGGTGATTGCGCATTCTTTTATCTGCAGCTGAAAAAGGTAGTGTTTTCGACAACGTAGTAACCAATGAGTGCAGTATGTAAAAGCTAAGTAAAGTGACCGTTGCGTGACGTATACTTAACCAATAAAAGAAACCATTAAGTGATATATGTAAAAACAAAATAAGTAAAGGAACGATTTAGTGATGTACTTGTATGCAATTCTAAGTAAATGGACCATTTAGTGACGTGTGCTTATGCANCCGATGTGTGGAGCATCGTTAAAGCCCCATTAACACTCAAAATCAACGAATATTTCGTAAAATCTTTCGTAAAATCAAGTTCACCCATAAATAATCAGTGTTCCTTATAGCAAAGGCCAAAATTGAAACGTTAGATGTGGTCTGGTAACAGAGATTGAACAAGATACAAAATGCTCTTGTTTATTTTTGTGTGGTACAATATATTCCATTTTAATTTTCCGCAACGATATATATTCATACGAAACACGAACACTAAATTGGAACATTAACATGTGTTTAATACATTGTACCACACACAAATAAAAAAGAGCATTTTGTATCTAGTTTAATCTATGTTACCAGAGCATATATAGCGTTGAAATTTTGGCTATTGCTATTGCTAAAAGAAACACGGATTTTTTAACTTTATTTTGTGAACGAAATATTCGATAGATTTTGAGTGTTAATGGGGCTTTCAGCTTCAGGAGGCAACTGCTGCTCGTGAAATGCTAAAACTTACCGCCACGTTTGTACATTCTGTGTTGTTCTTTGGTCCCACGTAGGAAAAAGGTGTACACGGGTTCCACGAGTATGTGTCACGTTTACCGTCGCTCTTGTTCGCGAAACTGAAGGATACAAATAACGGTTATTTCACATCCGCCGGCCAAGAGTCGATATCAATGGTCCCCATTCAAAATGCCGAACATACATTTTTTTGACATTTCGTGATTTTTGCACTGTGTAGGGCGGGAAATCAGTGCGCATATGACCAGAAAATGGCGAATTGTTTAACCAATTAGAACATGTCAAATCGGTCATATGATAAAATGCCGAACTGTGATTGGTGGAAATAAAAATATGCAAAAATGCGAAGCTGAATATTATTGTAACTATAAAAATGCGAAGCAAAATATTATTGTAAAATAATATTCAGCTTCGCATTTTTAATATTTATAAAAAAAAATAGCCCTCCTGAAAAGTTGTGTTTTTGTTAGTTCGGCATTTTGAATGGGGACCATCGATATGTGAGTCTTTTGCTGACGTTTGGTGTTGTATTTCAATAGCAATTATGTATGGAAACAAAATGCATGAGTACTTTTTTCTTTCTGTGTTAAATCTGCTCCGATGAACACATGATAACACTTGCTGTTGTAAAAAAGTTAATTTGGTGTATTTATATCTTTTCAAAGCGAATTTTTCACTATAGTTCAGACCATAACATTGTACAGGAAATTGGACAGTTGTATCCCTTGTATATATTTATGGTATAAAAAGAGTATTTTTTCTTAAAGATCCCGCGGTACTAGTTGACAATGTTCATATGTATTCATAAATATATTGTTAATTGATATTAAATGATAAATGCTTCATTTTTTGACCACAACACACACATTATATAATAAAAAAATAATAATAATTATATGGAAAAATGGATCCAATCTGTGAACATATTCTAAACTTACTTCGGTACGCCGTCGTTTCTGGAGAGTGACGTCAGGTTGACAATGACGCCATCGTCGTATACGCATGCGCACGGATCCAGTGTTGTACACTGCCCCACCTGGCCCTTAATTCCCACGATAGAGATTGCGAAGAAAATAAAAATTAAAGCGTATGTTTTAAACCCCATTGTTGTTTTTTGCTTGTTTAACAATTGCACTTTTAATTTAAAATAACAATATTTTTATAAGAACGAATGGAGTGTTTAAAACCGATCAATTAGTTCCATGAATTAAAGTTTACGACCTTGTATAGCTTCATATATCGCTACACAGAGGTGTCCTGGGTGTTAAAACAAAATGGCCGACCAACCAAAATCACATGGGTGTACTACATTTGTACTCAAATTGTGATAGATAATTTATAGATAATTTATCTAATCTGGTTATAAAAGTGTTCATATACATGTAAACCCGATGTGATTTTCACTATCTGTTCGTATCTTGTAATTTTATCTCGTCGTGATAACACATTTTTTCCATTTAAATATATACATAGTTTGGTTAAATAAATCAAAATTCAAAGGATGTTTTAGTGTTTTTTTTTACGAAAATGAAATTTCTCTGATCGCGCAATAAGTTCCTATTCCCCGAAATAAACTTTGCAGAAATGATTGCTTATCTTACTGACNTTTTGAACTTAAACCTTATGAAACATATTTTCTGTAGACACGAAATCATTGTTATTGAAATAAAGTCATTCCTTTTATTAGAAACAATGATGCCATTTTGGTATGCATTAGACTAATTTTAGCGTCAGATGTTTTTTTCGATGACCTTAAGAAACGAACAATGATGTCCATCTCGCGATCTGGGTTGCCAGTTTTCAACCAACAATCGAGGGAAGTATAAACACCGTAGTTTAAGTATATCTCTTCCGGTTTAAAAATCAATTAAATTATCATGTTTTTTCCGAAATCAAATAAAAAATATTTTCCCGGCATTGTTTATTGACGAAAACATGCTATGAAATACGACCCACATGAATATAAACTCTTAACACAAAAGTCATGTGTGCCAATACTGTCAACCATTCTGGTTCAACTTAAATAGGTTTTATTTTAAATAACGCACACATCTTAAACGTTGTTAGATTATATACATTATTATAGTAAACACACGCCAAGTTCATACTGACAAATGTGTCGTGTTCTGAGAAAACTGGGCAAAACGCATGTGCGTAAAGTGTCATCCCAGATTNTGGTTGGGTTAACCTAACGGCTGCCTCTCCTAACCTCTCATGCTCGCTCCAGTCTCCAATAATCCCCCTGGCCGGATGGTTGGGTTTACCTAACGGCTGTCTTCATCACCTCTCATGCTCGCTCAAATCTCCTCTTACACCCTGGCCGGATGGTTGGGGTTACCTAACGGCTGCCTTTCATCACCTCTCATGCTCGCTCCCGTCTCCACTGGCATCCTGGCCGGATGGTTGGGTTTACCTAACGGCTGCCTTTCTAGACCTCTCATGCTCGCTCCAGTCTCCACTAATTCCTAAGGGTATCACGTTTAAACGTTTAACGGTCGCGTTTCGTGTTTTGCTCAAAAAACGTTTACAAAAACAGTAAACGTTTATACTACAGTCAATATCAATATAATAAATATTGGGGTGCAAATAACGTAGCCGACTAGCCGTACGAAGTATATCGATGACGAACTGCGAAATCCGGGTACTTGCGGTGAATCCGGGCACTACCGAGTTCGGCAGTAATTTATTTCTGATTGGTTAGCGGATGGCACGGACATTAACGTAAACTTACGGAAAATCTTCGCTACTTTCTGAATATCTTACAACTTGGAAAAGAAACAGTGCATAAATTAACCAAATTATATATTGATTTTGTTTGTGCTTTTCTGTAGTCAAACGATATGCACATTGTATTTCATGTGCAGAATACGTACATTTTTTTCGGAGTGTCGTTTTCGGATACAGTATTTTTCTTCGATTTTACATAATTGTCGACGCTTTTTAAATTGTTTTTATAGAATGACGAATACACATGAGGTGATATGGATGGTCGGGTTTATAATATTTTATGGTTTGAATATGACGTCATTGCGCGAATGGGATACGCACAAAATATAACGTCGGGAAATAATTACTATCGCTACTTTCAGTTTGGAAATGCGATGGTACTGATGCTTTTAAAACGGACATAGGGATACCGTTTAAACGAAAAAACGTTTCGTTTATTTCATTTCGTTTAAACGTTTAGAAAAATCTGTAAACGTGATACCCTTAGTTATGGCAGACATGTTTAAGTTTGTATAAATCCTTTAATTATTGTAGTGGCTTGCAAATTAAAGCAGTTTTTCTCCCCTAAATGCCTGAACATTGCCCATTTTGCCCGATCTTCTACTTCAGGGAGCCACATTTCGCTCATGTTTTAAGAAAATTTGGCAGGATTTTGACTACATGTAGGCCAATACATCAATGTTAATATACAGTTGTTTCAAATTGGACTTGGACAATTTTAATTTTTCCAATTTGTGTCGTGTTCTGAGAAAAACTGGGCAAAATGATTGTGCGTAAATTGTCATCCCAGATTAGACTGTGCAGTCCGCACAGGCTAATCAGGGACGACAATTTCCGCCTTTATGACATTTTTCGTTTAAATGAAGTCTCTTCTTAGCAAAAATCCAATATAGGCGGAAATTTTCGTCCCTGATTAGCCTGTGCGGACTGCACAGGCTAATCTGGGATGACACTTTACGCACAGGCATTTTGCCCAGTTTTCTCAGAACACGCCACATTTACTTACCATATGTAAGTTCATGGTAAAATACCGAACACTGCTCCCAATGGTTTACACTTCTCACAAGGTTTCGGGTTTCCTGGGGTGCTGAATATATGGACACAATTACATACCCTAAACTTTCTTGTGTAAGCCGCTGTTTCTGGAGATTGACGTAAGAGTAACAATGGCACCTTCCTCGTAGACTCATATCTCGATTGAGAAGAGAGTTAAAAATTAATGTCTTTGATTTTCATCTCCTTAGTTTAGCGTTTGTTTTCCCCCATTTGTTGTTATGCACTTGTCAATTCTTAATTAGTATTTAGATTATATAGCTTTTGAGAAACAGTATTATTTCATAGCATATAATAATGCGTGTGTAGTTCCGTTTTTGACTTCACATTTCTGTAAGGGTGTTCGTGTTGTACATGATCTTTCCGGCTTATTGAAGGAATGTTCACGTGTGGACAATTGCCAAAATTAACGCACGATTGCACTATTTCCTTATGTATTACTTTAAGGTGCAGGCAATACGACGGTCAATATTCACGACCGGTAATCACGGGCACCACCTCTTTTTTTGCGATGCATTAATAAATGAGCAAATGCTACTTCCGAGGTGGCGCTTAGGACCGGATGTTATCAAATATCACGGACAATTCTACAGGGTGAGAAGGTTTTAAATGTTTTTTCAACATATTTCGCATTATTTAAAAAATCAGGCAATGTAGTGCGATTCAGGGAAAAATTATTCATCCAAAAATGTACAGAAACATATAATAGCAACCCATTTGGAAACGTAATGACCATTATAAGTTGTGGCATGGTGAAGTTTTAAAAAGAAAATCGATGTATTTTGCCTGTGTGACGAGCAAATTTTCACCCAATGAAAACGCTCACGATATCAAACAATTGCTTGGAACATGTACAAGGTGTTGCATGCACAAAAACAATATCTTCTAATTGCGGATTCTTCCAAAAGAAATGGAGCCAATGCATAGGAGGTGGCGCTAATGACAGGAGGTGGCGCCAATGCACATTTTCAGCTATTTTAATTTTCGGTGCAGACCATACACTTTTTGTAGTATTCCAGGTTGAGTGTTCCCTTTTTTTTCTTAATTCGATCATAATGAAATAAAGTCGAAAAGTAATGTCAACATAATACTAGTAATGAAGAAACATGTGCTGTAAAGAGCTTTTGAAAATTTCTGTCATTGAATATACTATAAAACTGGAAAGTAACATGAGTATAATAAAACAAAATGTTCATGATTAAAGACCGAGCTATCCTAACTTTTGGAGATGTTAGTGGGAACAAACGACTCATTTTAGCCTTATTTAGATTCGTTTCCCTTTCCCTTTTAGTGAATTAAAGATTTTGATTAGGGGACAAAACTCATCAGAAGTAAAAGTAACATCTTTTAATTATTTAGTGAATTATTTTACTGTATAAACACATTTGTTGTAGAAGAAATACTTTGAGAATGTTGAGAATGTAGTTATTTGATTTATATAGTATTACATATTTTGGGTTTATATCGTACAATAGGTTGTATTCAGGTTGCTGACTTCTTAATTCAGTTCTTAATTCAGTTGGTTACTTATATTTTTACATATTAACATCTTGCTTTGATAGAATATGTATTTTTTCTGTATAGAATTAGGTTAACGTATTTACGTTAAAAATACAAATAAATATGAAAAAGGAACATTTTCTGTCAAATTTATGTCAAATTATGATTCATACGTCGTGCATTGGCGCCACCTCCTGTCCTTAGCGCCACCTCCTTGGCATTGGCTCCATCTCTTTTGGAAAAATACAAAATTATCTATAAGATCTGCAAGAAGTCAATGCAGCAACTTGTATATGTTGAAAGCAATCTTTTGATGTCGAATAAATCGGTTATAAATTTGCTAGTCACACAGGCAAAGACATCGATTTGCTTTCAAAAACTCCACCATGCCACAACTTATAGAGGACCTCACGTTTCAAAATGGGTTGTGATTGTATGTTTCTGTGCATTTGTGGATTAGTTAATCTTCGCTGAATCGCACTACATTGCCCGATTTTTTTAATAATGCTAAATATGTTGAAATTACATATAAAACCTACTCACCCCAAAGAATAATCCGTGAAAATTCAAGACATCCGGTCCTTGGCGCCACCTCGGAAGAAGCATTGGCTCGTAAATTAATGCATCGCAAAAAAGAGGTGGCGCCCGTGATTACCGGCCGTGTAATATATGCCCCTGGGTCACTTTAATAAACGCATATTGACAAAACGATTTTAGGCCATGTTAATTAGAATGGCAATACAAAACCGCGTGGATTGAGGTCAATTTTATTTTTACCACATGTAAATTAGCGAACAAAACTACAGTTTTCGCTGAGTTCCGAATAACTTCTTTTGACATTATGTATGAGCCTTGCTCTGTGAAACGGGGTTTAATGCATGTGACCCTTTCGTATAAACTAGATTTTCGTCAAGAAGAGCCTTCCTTTAAACCAAAAATACAATACAAGCGGAAAGTGTCGTCCCTGATTAGCCTGTGCATGATTATGACAGACTAATCTGGGACGACATTTTATGCACCTGCATTAAATCCCATTTTCTCAGAGCGCGTCTCATATTTAACCCATTTATGCCTAGCGTCTAGAAAAGGCATTGGCAAACAGCGTAGACCCAGATGAGACGCCGCATGATGCGGCGTCTCATCAGGGTCTGCGCTGTTTGCTTAAAGGAATTTCCGTAAGAAATATTCTAAATATAGAAACAAATATACTAGACATCCCTAATTTTGGAAAAAAAAATGATCCAATTTAGAAGGATGGGAGAGTCCACTAGGCACCAATGAGTTAAGCAGTTTTGCAAAATTGTTGATGCTCCGTTGAGGAGGGATATCTTGTAGGCTTGGGTTCAAGTCCCACTGGTACTGGGGGAGGGGGAACAGATTCAGCATTAGTTTACATATGAGTCGCGCTCTGAGAAAAGGGGGTTTACTGCATGTGCGTAAAGTGTCGTCCCAGATTAGCCTGTGCAATACGCACAGGCTTATCTGGGACGACACTTTATTTTGTTATGTGTTTTTTTTTTCGTTTAAAGGAAGACTCTTCTTGACGAAAATCCAGTTTAGGCGGAAAATGTAGACCCTGATTAGCCTGTGCAGTCCCCTTTTCACAGAGCTATTCTCAATTATGTTTTCGTAAAAATGTATAAGTATAACATATTTGTTTTATAGTAAATAGAAAATATGAATTTTTAAATGGATGCATATATTCCGGGAAAAATACCATCGATATGTCTCTTTAAAATATAATATATCATTTGTATCATAATGCTTAGTCATGTGATTTGTTCTTTTTTTTAATTCATTCTTTAATCCAGGAAGTAGGTATCAACATTTTCTCTTGATGTAAGCAAATGCTGGTGTAAATACCAACTCGAGGGTACGTTTCCCTCGTGAATGTGAGGGTCAGCACGCGCGAATTATCTACCATAATCCTCCACTACATATCGAGATCACTCGCGGATATGGCCAGCGGCTCGATCTCTCCGGTGAACCGGATGTGGTCGAGACAATCACAGAATGGTCGAAAGAGTGACTGTTTGTTTTCCGGGTTCAATGCGATAAATTTGAAACCAGTAGTACATGATAACGTCAAATAGATGAATGCAATTCACCATATTTAAGGCGTTCACTTTTGTAATACACGTATTTAAGGTAAAAAGATAATTCTGTGCATTTAAGATCGACGATGCAGTACATTACATTGATAGTCATACAAGCAATTTATTTAATGGGATTGGGAAAGTTTACACCAGGCTATACATATATAGGTATATTATTTATTTTGCAACAAAAGTGTACATAGATTTATAATTGCAGTTTCTTTCTATCTTTGTTTGTTTCTATCTTTAAACAAACGGTCGGTCTGTTAATCTTAGTTTTACCATCTGAATATTTTCATTCAGCATGCACCGGCTCACTGGGTGTGTACAACCCGCTGTCGGTGACGGATGCTCAACTCTCGGCGTCGTCGGCAAGGGACGAGTTCACTGGAGCGGAACGGGGTCGCCTAAACCTGTCGGCAAACGGAAGCTATTCAGGCGGGTGGGCTGCCGGGTAAAGCTTTACAGTTTTTTTGGGTTTTATTAACTTTAAGCATAATTTCGAGAACGCTTTATACCACATTTACCAATCACTTTATACGATACGTATCAAAATGGAATGTTTCTAAACATATACGTATGACATGAATGTTAAATTCAGAGCTGTCGCCAGAAGTTCAATGAGAGAAAACAGTGACTAAATTTTGTTTCTAGTAACGTTTATACAAAAACAAAACCATCGGTCATTAACAAAAAATAATCTTAAATTTAGTTTAAACCTTGACTCGTTTATCTTCAAACATATTCCTTTCTCTATATATATCCATCGGATTCCTCGTTTTTCTCTGTATATATCCATAGGATTCCTTTGTTTTGTTTATAAGTTGTAAATGGTGTTGATTCTATAATATTCACAAAATAAAAACTAAGATTATCGGTTGGTGACTGTTAGGCCCACCGACGGAGTGCTTTGAAAGAACTTTAAAGCACCATTCACCCTCAAAATCAACGAATATTTCGTAAAATATTACGTTTTAAAGTTAACCCATACAAAATCAGTGTTCCTTATTGCAATAGCCAAAATTTCAAGACTAGATGTGGTCTGGAAATATAGATTTAACAAGATACAAAATGCTCATTTTTAGGGACAATATATTCAACACATGTTCATGCACTATTTTTGTGTTAAAAACGAGCATTTTGTATCTCGTTAAATCTATGTTTCCAGACAACACCTGGCATTGTAATTTTGGCTATTGTTATAAGGCAACACTGATTTTTGTATGGGTTAACTTTATTTTACGAAATATTTTAAGAAAGATTAGTCGATTCTGAGTGTTAATGGGGCTTTACATAATGTTACTGTTATAAATGTATAAACAATAACTAAATTTCATTTTACTGCACTCAGGACTTAATCTTAATTTGTTTCGATTAGTCCAGCGTTAATTCTGTTCTTTGCTCATAGAGAATAAACACAACTCGAGTTCCATTTAAGAATGCTGACTTTACAAACGCCAAGATACTGAACGAAAACCACCGATTTTCAGAAATGGGGATAACGAGCACTATATTCAAGTGGATCTTCTCGCGCCCTATGACGTCACAGGCGTGGTGACCCAGGGACGGGCGGACAGACATGAGTGGACGGGGACGTTCGAAATATTGTACAGCACGGACGGTGTCAACTTCAGTCCGGTACTGGACACTGCGCGCGGCTTTGGAGCGAGAAGGTTCGACGGAAATACGGACCAGAACACACCGGTCACCAACTTTTTTCCCTCTGTGACTGCCCAATGGATACGGTAATTTATTCGTAGTTGTTGTCAAGTGTTTTCCTCGCAAGCATTTGCTTTACTATGAATCTAATGAGCCTAAATCGACAAATAGAACTAAGAACCAGTTGCACAATTGAGTTTAAAAACGTAAATACTAATATAAGTATGCTTGCATATGATTGTAATTTTAGTTTCGTAATGCTTGACATGACGGCTGAATACGTGTTGTTTATAACTATTTGAAGCATTTTATTCGCACGTTTGTTTAAAGAATTCACCCGGTTGCATGGCTGGGATCTATAGCTTTGCGTTTCGATGTGTTGGGTTGCCATGGAAACACAGTCTATACAACCACTCAGGAGGAAACATCGTCAACTTCAGGTGAACCCTCAAGTGTTAGCCAGCACACCACTATGGATCAACCAACAGCTACCACTGTATACACGACCGAAGAGCAGTCAACAACTGCCAGCATCTACACAATTAAAGACCATTCAACTTCTAGCATATTCCCATACACATATAAAGCTACATTCGAAGAGCGGGACCCACTTACACCAACAGAGCAGACATCGCCTCGGGGTAAGTACAGAATTATATTTCTATGGTCACAGATACAAAATTCACTCGTTCATATATTTTTAAAACAATAGTTATTGGAAAAGCTGACAAAATATTTAATCTGTGCATGATGCTTTTTTGTGTCGATAACTATCGGTAGAATAATCGGAAGATATGAACCTATATAAATATTGAATTGTTCACATATTGAAGCTAATTGTAGACTCCAAACTCCTTGTCTAAATGTCTGATTTGCATTTGTTTTTTTTCGTATGAATTGCCGAAACAGCGGCCAGAATGCTCTTGTCTTTTACATCAGACATGTGCGATTTAAATAACCAACGGTTATGCACAAATGTTTTTTTTTCATTCATTAATAACAAATAAGCTCTTAAATGTGGCATTTTCCTCTTCACAATTAAAATTATGTTCACTCATTTTATAGGAACCACGCGTGTGCCTTCACAGACGAGCATTGGTACCTGGACCCTCAGCCACCTGCATTTCGCACTTGCAACTTCCGGTGTTGCAGTTCTGGGGCTCAGTTTACTGATTATGACGATCGTTTTCTTCAAGCAGTATCGTAAGACGTACGTGCTTCTTATATTTAGCCACACACATACCAACTTTATACACACTTCCTTGCCCGATGATTATATCGGTTCTCAAAATGTTAAGAATGATAATGTACAAGCGTATGCATCGATAATAAACTACACATTAGCTTGTAATGTAGTACAATAACAAAGAAACAAAATGTAATTATACACGTTATAAATAAATATATACTATTACAATTGTTCCCATTTAGGAATTAAAAATGTCACCAACATTTTTATTTTCAGTAAAGTTTCTGCACACAATCGTGTTGAGAGCTTTTAAACATCGCGTGCATAGAGTATTGCGATACTGGAGAACACCTGAGAGTTTAACGAACAAGCCAAAGTGGAAACACATTTTTAGCAGGCATTGATTCGAAGTAGGGCGCAATTGTGTGTGTGTTTTGTTTTAAAATTATTTCGGTTGCTTAACAAAAATGTGTTTGCTTATTTTTTTGTTCAATTGGGGTTTCGCCGTTTTCAACAGTACATGTATTTCATGGCCAATCGCCACACGAGTTATGTGGCGGGGCTTCACCAAAATTAATAACATTGTTTCTCCTGGATTGGCTCCAGTCGCAACAGATCGGGAACCACAAATGTTGGAATCAAATCAAACCGGCCTCACGTCAAATTTGCCTCACAAACGGAGGAACAGCTTTGTTTTGTGTGAAATGAAGTCAAATCGGCTACACACATAAACGGGCAACACTTCATCATCAGCAGCAGCACCATCATTCACTTGACCGGTCTGGCCGTTGGGGAGGGGAATCAGGGACGACGATACAGAAATCCTCATCCTGTTAGGTCTGTTGTGTGTCGCTGACACAAATTCATCCATGGGGAGGGATTTCCACTCTTTCACATTGTCCATCGAGCTTTTCTACTTACGGAATCGACGGCGACTCCCTCTAACGTGCCATGGAGAACAGTCTTGCAAAGAGAGTCGTGCCTGGTGGCATGTCCAAACCAAGCCAGCTTTCGTCGTTTGACGGTCGCAAGTGGGGGCTTTTGTGGGCCACCAAGTGTTGCAATCATGTTTCTTTTTCTTTTTAGTTTATTATTTTGTTCTTCTAATTTATATTTACAGCAATGTAAATAATACAATGAACCAATACAAAATATGTACATTTATGAAGTATTTATTATTAAACAATCAACAAGAGTTACATTGAGAAAAAACAAAACGAAGTTTAGCTCGAACAGATGACATTCGGATTTTGGGCCATACATAGATGCACTACATCACAAAAGTGTGGGATAACTTACATGCCGCTTTTTACAATGTATATAGAGATAGACATTTCATAATTGCAATATCCATATGGAGAATGATGCCAAAAACTACCATACATTTATAAATGGGATAATGAACAGAACATGAAAAGGAAATGGATTATATAAATGCATTAAATTGTGAACGTGTAATAACTACCTTTGACACTATTAGTGACTGTTTTGATCAAACTCAAACCAGTGATGCATTAGATAGTTATTAAACCCAATTTTGTGATGAAATTCAAAATATAAAATCATCGTTATTTTAAAACAGCTAGCTGACAATACATATTTTGTTGATAAAAATACTCTTAATGCTGCATATGTTGATAATGATTGTGAATATTTAAAAAAAATGTTATTATATAAATCTTAATATGTACAGACATTACCCCTCAGAGGAGAAAAGACAAAGCATGGTAGAATCTATGAGCCTTTATAGAAAAACAAATAGAAAAAAAGAAATATGCTTATGATAAAAATCAAACAATGAAATTAGAAAATGAAAGACTTACAAATGCAAAACTTTTCTGGAAACTGAAGAATAATACAAGCAAAGACAATAAGTAATATATAAGTAGTAGGGAGTTTTTAAACTACTTTAAATCATCAATTAATGATCCTAACTCTAGATTTTATCAAGCTGATACAGATGTTGTTTTTTTTAGGACCGGTACTTACATGAAGAATTAAATATAATGTGCTATGAGTTAAATGTAGGTTTTACTGATTAAGAAGTTATCAGTGCTTGTAAGCAAATACATAATGGGAAATGAGGTGGCCCTGATTATCTCTTAATGAGTTTTTTTATTTTGAATTAGTAGTACAAGTTTTTAATAGGTTGCTTGTAATTTGTTTAATAAATTGTTTGAATATGGACATTTTCCTGAAGGGTGGTGTGAGGATTTTATTGTTCCTTTACATAAAAAAGGTGATAAGCAGGATGTAAATAATTACAGTGTGATAACATTATTAAGTACTTTTGGGAAATTATTGACTAAGGTCATTAACAATGGGCTTAACAATTGGGCTGGAAACTATCATGTCTACATGGAGTCACAGGCAGGATTCAGGCAAAATATGGGAACTGTTGATATTATTTTTATATAATATGGTGTCATTAATAAGTTTTTAAGCGAACACAAAGATGGTATGCCGTATTTGTTGATTTCACCAAAGCGTTTGATTATTTGGTGAGGGATATCATTTGGTGTAAACTGTTAATACAAATGTGAAATCAAGAATAAAATAAGGTTACACAATAAATCATGAAGATTTTTCATGTTTTTAGGTGTAAGACAAGGGGAATCACCATTTATATGTTCTATTTATTTAAATTACTTGGAAGAATATTATATGTTAAATGGTTTTAAAGGAATTGATATTGGTATGTTAAAATTAGTTTTGTTGTTATATGCAAATGAAATTGTAATAATGGCAGAAACAGAGGAAGAACTAATTAAAGGTCTGTCTTTGTTGGAGGAATATTATGATAGGTGGAAAGTATGTGTAAACACAAATAAAGCAAAGGTTATGGTTTTAAAAAAGGGAGACAACTTAGGAGGGATATTGAATTTTTGTACAAAAACTAAGCATAAGAAATTGTTAAATCATTTAAATACTGAGAAATTGTATTCACTGCATGAGGATCTTTTGCAAATACTTTTGAAACACTTGCAGGCCAAGCCTCGAAGGCGGTTTTTAAGCTAAACTCAGACGTAGTTAATTTTCAAACAATTTCAATATATACCAAATTAGAGTTGTTTTAACAGCTTGTTTTACCAATTTTAAAGTATGGGTCAGAAATCTGAGGCTTAACTGAGTCAGTGGCAATTGAAAGGGTCCACCTAAATTTGTGCAAAAAACTACTAGGTGTGTAAATTGAGACACAGAATATCTACTTATCGTCTATCAACTGTTAGAAATCTACGACTCTGTATGTAAAAATCTTAATGAAAAGAAACACACTTGTCTTGTTTTTGTGATGTTTCAAAAGCATTCGACAGAGTGTGGCACAGAGGTCTTATTCATAAACTTGAAGCTTATGGTTTTAAAAAGGAATTGCTATTATGGCTTTCTGATTATATCTCAAACAGGTCACCACAAGTTCTTATTAAAGATACCATCTCTGACAGTAAGCCTATTGAGGCAGGTGTACCCCAGGGTTCTGTCCTTGGTTTTCTTTTATTCTTAATCTATATAAATGATATAACTGAAAATCTTGATAGTCTTACTAGACTATTTGCTGACGACACTTCTCTTGCGTATGCTTCTAATGACATTTCCGAAATAACCGCAATTATTAACTCTGACCTTGACAAGCTTAACTGTTGGTCCAGGAAATGGCTTGTGTCTTTTAATCCAAATAAAACTGAATTCATTTTTGAGTCGAACACCTTATCTGGAGACGCATTAAAAATGCAATTTCAAAATACCGTGTTATCATCATCAAACATCCATACAAATCTTGGGGGTTACATTAAGTTCAAATGCCAAATGGTCTGACCATGTAAATAATGTTTTTGATTCCTGTTCAAAGAAAATTAATGTTCTTCAAAAACTTACGAATATACGTTCGAAAAGCAACATACTTAAAATCTATCGAACCTTTATTCTTCCAATCTTAGAGTATGCTTTTGAAGTTTGAGACGGTTGTACTGTATATGAAAGCAATAGGCTTGAAAATTTACAATTGGAAGTTGCTAGAATTACATGTTGGTTACCCCTCTTCTGAAGTAAAGAGAACTTATAAAAGAATCTGGTCTTGAGCCCTTAGCCTCGAGGAGAAAAAGGAAAAAGCTAGTAACATTTTATAAAATTCACTCTCAATTAACACCCTCTTATTTTTCAAATCTACTTCTACAAAATGTCGGTAGTATATCAAATTACAATCTAAGAAATCAAGAGAATTACTCTTTGCCCCAATCTCGATTAACTTCATACAGTGTATCGTATATCCCGTCTACAATTAAATTGTGGAATGACCTTAATATAGACACAAGAGAAAAACCTACAATATTTTCTTTCAGAACAGCGATAACTCCACAGTCATCTTTGTGCCCAAAATACTATAATATTGGCAATAGAAAAGTAAACATTGCTCACACCAGACTTAGAAATATGTGTAGTAGTTTAAACTACGATCTGTATGGATCAAATCTAATCGTTCATCCATCTTGTTCTTGCGGAGCTCCTTGTGAAAATGCTTGGTATTACTTTTTTGAATGTTTAAAATTTGCACACATAAGAGGATTAACTATAAGCAATTTGAACCATAACCTTAATCTTAAATTATTGATATGTGGTGAACCCAACATGTCTTAGGATTTTAATGAAATGGTGTTCAGAACGGTACAGGCATTCATAGCAGGCTCAAACAGGGTTTTAATTTTGTATGCAATTGCCAATTACATACATACAGTAGGAGATAACTATTTTCAATAACTTAACACTTGGTTACCTACTTTCATGTTTATTAATCTTTGTATATGTTTACTAATTGATTATGTTGTTCAACTATTAATAATGTATTTTAGTAATTTATGTTATATAATTATCTGGGAGAGGATCCAGATAATTTTGCAAAAACTTGTAATCCAATCCATATTTGATGAAATAAATAAGTTTAAACTAAAACAGAATAATTTTGTATATGGGGAACTTGGAAGAACATCCTTCAAAGAGCCATACATGTTATAAGGTATTGGTTGAACATTATTCAGTTAAAAGATCACAAGTATGTCAAGCATAGCCACATGCGTGAGAATTTAATAAATAAACCAAATACACATTCTTGGGCAAAATCTGTTTGTCATCTATTGCAGGCCTTAGGCGTACATGATGCATGGCTTAACCCAGGTGTAGGTGATGAAAAGTGATTTTTTATCCTTGTTAAAGTCTAGATTAAATGATGCATTTATCCAAAATGGATGTCAGAACTTTATAAACCTCAAAAGCAATAAGTTACAGTCAGTGTTGTAAATTTGAATTGCAACCTTACGTAAAACATGTCATTATAAATAAGTTTAAATTTGATATTTGTAGATAAAGGGTTTCATCTCATAGATGTTCCTTATATGATGATCTTAGAAAATTTTATATAAATAAAAATCTCTTAAAAAGACCAAAAACGATAAAGTGTATTGAATTAATGCAAGCTGATAATACAAATACCAACAGAAACATAGCCATGTTTGTACATAAATTTATTCAAAGAAACATGTATAAATATTATTATGATAAATTGTGTATAATTTATTACTCAAACTTTGACTTCTCGCTCTCTTGTATACTAGTATTCATCTTTTTTATATGTTATTGTTTTAACATTGTTAACTAACATACTAAATGCTGCAATCCAATTGTCCTGGACCATTTCATGTATAGATACTTTATTAAACAATTTATGAAATTAATGAAAATGTATACTCATACACTGTATGTCTATTGAATATTGAATAAACCTAATCCTATATTCTTGATGGAAGCAAATATTTTTTATTGATATTCTCGTTTTCCTCGTGTAACTTAAGGACGATATCGAAATCTGGGGGGGGGGGGANGGGGGGGGGGGGAAGGGATTAGTACCTGGAGGAAATTCCTCTGCCCGGTATGGTGACCACCATCCAAACTCACAATCGCAAGATCGCAAGGAACGGGGATTGAATCCTGTTCGCCTAGATTAGAAGCGCGTGTACAAACCAACACGCTAACAGGACAGTCTTTCCGTTACAACACCATCCTACGATGCAATATTATGAATATGATGTTGCTCAGAATCAAATATTCCGGATTGAATATCGGTAAAATAATTGATAAATGTCAAAACCCTCGATTTATGCAACATACGCCGCATGTTAGATACACAGCATATTACTAAACGAAAGCTGTTAAAATTAGCTCGAGAAATGCTCTTGGTTTGTTGCGGGGTCTCCGCCCTCGGTCATTACATCTCGGCAGTGTTCGCCACATTGTCCATGATGTTCAAAGTGTAAACATGATTGTTTACATGGACCGGTCAACAATGTATATAACAAGGTCAAACATTGGAAAATAAACAAACACTTTTTATGTCCCCCAGTCTATATTGGGGGACATATTGTTTTTGCTCTGTCTGTTGGTTTGTTGGTTTGTTGCTTTGTTTGTTTGCGTCAACTTTAACATTGGCCATAACTTTTGCAATATTGAAGATAGCAACTTGATATTTGGCATGCATGTGTATCTCATGGAGCTGCACATTTTGAGTGGTGAAAGGTCAAGGTCATCCTTCAAGGTCAAAGGTCAAATATATATGTGTCAAAATCGCTCAAAAGGGGACATAGTGTTTCACAAACACATCTTGTTTAACATTTATTTCATATACGCAATTTCCATAACAACGTCATTGAGAAGGCAAAGATAAATATAATTGAAAATTATATATCTTATATTTGTTTCGAAAAAATGCCGCTTTGTTGGATCTGTTAGTGAAACGGTCACTTCAGTCATATCAGTTCAAGTTCTTATTGGGCCAAGGTCGCGTCAGTTCAAAATCATATCAGGTAAAGGTCAAAACATTTCAATGTCATATCAGTAAAAGATAACAACAGTTCAAGGCCATTGCAGGTAAAGGACATATCAGTTCAAAGGTCATATAAATTCATGATCAAATCAGTTCTAAGTCATCAGTTTTAGGTCACCCTCATGACGATAATCGTCACAGAAAGCTGCAGAAATATTCCGATATACGACGTATGTGTCAGCAGTGTACGACTATCAACTCCAGAGAACGATTTAGTTGTACTGGGATACGAGCTCGTCTCCGTAGTGTACACATCCGAACTGGTCGTTCTAGGATACGAACTGGTCGTTCTAGGATACGAACTGGTAGTTCTAGGGTACGAACTGATTTTACTAGGAGACGATGTGGTGGTATTAGAATACGAGGGGGTCGTACTGGAATACGAATCTGTCGTTGATTCTTGAGGCGCGAATGGACACGCCGACTTGCAGGCCAGCGTCAGGGGCTATTAGATAAAAAGATAGTACACTTAAAAAAAATAGTTTTAGAATAGATTGCCATTGCCACTAATTCCAAAAAAGGGAAGATAAACACACACTAAAACAACAACAACCGAATGCAGATCACTTCGTCAGGATCATTAAATAATACGTGTGAGTTTTCAGATCATATTGATGATTTATAATTATATATTACAGCTATTTGAAACGATCATTCTCAAAAACCTTAAATCACACACACCATAACTGTGAACTATAAGTTATAATTATGGAGATACTATTGTTTACATTATATAAATACTATTGCCTACGTTATAGACATAATATTGACTTTGTTATTACTAATTTTTACTAGTTTCTATCCGTACATAAAGGATTGTGACGTTGTTGATGTCTTGTTCATCACCAATCTCCAGATAGTCAAAGTTGGAACTCTTGAGACACTGAAGAGTGATTTCAGCAAACCTGAAAATGAACAGGCATAAATTGATAAAATACATAAGCTGAAACTATTTGTTGAGTGTTCGTATCGTTTGAGCCTGAAATCGCAAATACAATCTATAAGCACTGATAAATATATACATGCATACAGATTGAAACAATATTTCCACTTTAAGATTGAGTTCACGTGCGTGTTCTGATGTGTTTCACAAGGTTTGTGCGGTTTTTGCAACGTAGATGTAAGTATAAAGATGTATTCGTGATCAAGAAGTGCCACATAAGTGTATGCACGTGTGCCTACGTGAACACTTGGTGACTGTTGTAAATGTTATTGGCATAGGATGCCTGAGAACACATTGGCAAAAATTAACTGGTATCTCATTTGATCTCGGGACGTAGATTTAAAGGACGTGCGATGTTTTGGCACACACTCACTGATATGGAAGGTCTTGATTTCAAAATATCACAAACCAAATACATACATAAACCAAACCGTCTTTTAAAAGCGGTTAATGGTTTGCTTCGCGATTTAGACGGAGATGTTTGTGTGCATAAAATGTATGTCAAAATCCTAATATCTCGTCACCCTTGTCGTTGTAGACCTGAAACTGACCTTTTCAAAGACAATTATATTCATACACATTAATGCAAAGTGCGCTGTTATATGCATAGAAAAGACCCCCTTCCCCAAAATACCCCCATCGTAACCCGTAATAGATAGCATGGTACAATGATGCAATTTCCACATAATTGTATTCATGGTAATTACCTTGTAAAGCCCTCTTCTGTCTGCGTGTACGTCAATTTCAGCGTTCCCTTTACGTCGACAGAAAACTGTGCGCTGTCTTCAGTTCCAAGATTGTAGTAGAGATCGTTTGGAAAACCATGTCGAATCATGCACACCTGAAACCGGGAGGGAAACGGCTCAATGAACTGTATGATCGTGTTTTTAACTTATAAAAAACTCATCAACCGTATAAATCAGATTTTGATCTGTTGTATAGCAATCTCTAAGATACAATTTCTAACTGTCAACAAATTGTATCCGTGTTAATTGTTTTGTATCAAGTTAAGTGCACTGTGTTGTAAAATAATTTTGAACGATGACTAGATTTTTCTTCCAGTTATCTTCCTTTTTTCATATATTGTAGGAATGGGAACGAATCCTGAAATAATATTCGAATATTTGTTTTTCCTTATTCGAATATTTTCGATTATTCGATTTGGGAATCCCTAGGTCTCAATGCCCAACATTGTAAACGTACGAAAAATATTTGTGTTCTTTGTGTAAACACAAAATATTCTATGCATCTTTGAAGTAGAAGAAATAAGCTAATAATAACAATAATTTTGCTTGATATCGTATATTTTAATAATCGTTGTTAATTCCGCTAATCATAGTTTCTGAATAATACATACATGACACATGTTTTTAAACCCAAAACGGGCCATCGACATTTGAGCAGGGCGATTTGTTATTTTGTCATTTAAATAAAGTAATACAGTCAACAATAAAGTTTTGACTTGGATTTGAAAAGCGCGTGAACAACGTCACGTTATCCGCGCAAAAAGCATGGAAAGCTTGTACGTATTGATTGCTGAATAACAACTAGCGAACTAGAAATAGCGCGGCAGATGCCGACGCGTATCCCCAAGCCGCATAGATGTTATATTAAAAGGCAATTTTGGGTGGGCAAGGCCTATGTTGGTGGGGCCCCGGGTTGGGTACGAAAAACAATTTGGGTAGGAAAAAAATTTGGATAGAAAAACAAATTTGGGTACGAAAACAAATTTGGGAAGGAAAACAAATCTGGGTACGAAAAAAAAAATGGGTACGAAAAAAAAATTGGCTTCGAAAAAAAATTGGAAACGAAAAAAAATTTGGGTACGAAAAAACAATTTGGTACGAAAAAAAAAAATTGGTACGAAAAAAATTTTGGTACGAAAAAATTTGGGTAAGAAAAAAAATTTGTGTACGAAAAAAAATTGGTACGAACAATTTTGGGTACGGAAACAAAATTGGGGGTACGGGGAAGTAGTACCCGTGGACCTCTCGATAAATTTCAAAGATGACGGGAACCAAGCTGCCTTTACCTTTATCAATGGCCCTTGGGTGGGTAATGTGGACATGGATGGTCGAGATAGACCGTGTTGTCATAAGAGATGTTCAGTATTAAAGTGACGTCAATTGGTGAATAAATGAAGAAGTTATGTTAAAACAAAATTTTGGGCCCCTCCCCAACCCCCATTCTGCTCTACCTCCTCCTACACTATTAGCACTAGAACCTTGAAACTTACACACATGGTAGCTATGAGCATAAGGTAAAGGTAAAGGTCGTTTTTATTATAGTGTCACCCCTATTGAAAGGGCCAGCCAATTTTGACTTATGAGACACTTTTTGCGTGTATACCATGTACCTCCCAACTCCTATCACTATGCCAGGCGCCAGGCGGATAGAAGTCGGTAACCATTCATTTTAACGCTCGCGGCTCACGAACCGGCCATATTAGAACAAGTCCCATGACAAACATCCATCCTTCGAAAAACGCTCCCCATGGGGCTAGAACCTTCGACCTCCCGATCCCGAGGCGGACGCCTTATCCACTAGGCCACGGCGATCGGTGCGACGGTGCACTATTTGGAATTTTGATCTTACCCCTGGGTCAAAAGCTATTATCATGTGCGTCGCATGTTGTTAGTAAAATGAACCCATTTTACCCATTTATTTACCCATAACTTTTGACCCAGGGGGTCAAAATTCCGTCACCGTCACCGTCGCACATATGCTCATAGCTACCATGTGTGTAAGTTTCAAGGTTCTTGTGCTTATAGTGTAGGAGGAGATAGTGGCCGATCAAAAAAAGGCAAAGATCAATACAATATCCCCACGCTTTTAAAAGTGTGTGGATAATAAAGCGAATAAAGCTATGAGATCGAAACTATTGCATAAGAGTTTCGTACCGCAGAACAACTAAATTTTGCACAATTCGGATAAACTTCCGAAAGAGGAGGGGACGTGTTAACTGTTCAACAGTCACGAAATGGAGGATAAATTCCACTTAATCATTATATATAATTGTTATACAGAAATACGCCGCCGCTTTTTGACGCGGTATTATTATACAGACAAGACAGAGTATGTTTAAATTAATTCAGCTTATTAAAACTACATTGAAACTTATTTGTCTGTGTGAGTTTATTTATTTTGCAAATTAGTAGGGAATCGACATAATTAATATTAACCAGTTTCACGCTATGACGTTTTTATGCCCCCGAAGGTGGGCATATAGTGATCGCACTGTCCGTCTGTCTGTCTGTCCGTCTGTTTGTCTGATAATTCCGTCACACTTTGCGTTTAGGTTTCGAAAAATGTTGAAAAACACTTTGCGTTTAGGTTTAGAAAAATGTGGAAAAAAGGTGCATATGTCATCCTATGGTGACAAGCCTTGTTTCTGGATGTTATTCTTATGCGTCAATTATTTGTTTTGTATAATTTCTGCGATTTAATGCCACGAATATCGTATATGTATTATATTTTAAAGTTCGTCGTTGTTGTAAGGATCGTTTTGAAAGAAATGCTTATAGGTGTATTTATCACTATATAATCAGTAGTATACATAATCAATTTTGTCTCATAAATACTTAGATAAAAAAATTAACACACCTCGAATATTTTAAGAACATTGTCCTTAAGTTAACTTCATTCTACAAATCACCTTATATATTGACATGCTGTTTAATAGAACCATGCACTATACTTTATATGTAGCAGTATGCAGTTCTCAGTAAAGGGACCATAGAGTGGCGAATACTAAGGCAAATCTAAAGGATAAATTGATTGAAGTTTGAAAACTAAATCATGTACTAATCATATCTTAGTGAAAATAGGTGTACCAACGGTTACAAGCTAAGTCAAGTACCCGCTGTGTGGAGCATTGTTACCCCAGGAAACCCGATACCTTGATAGCAGCGTAATACCATTCGAGCAGCGTTGTGTATTTTAGCATGAACTAACATAGGGTAAGTACACTGGAAAAATAAAAAAATGTCAAAGTCCAATTTGAAACAACTGTGTATTAACATTGATAACAAAGGTATTGGTATTGTCACGAAAAAGAATTATAAAGTCGCTGCTCACATAAGGTTTCCTGATCCCCTCCAGATGGTATCCATGTTTTTCCAACATGGTCATTAAAAACGATAATTTCTCCACAAGACATAGTTTTCTGGAGAAACCCTGCAGAGAGGTTATGGCAGACATGTGTTAGTTTGTATAAATCCTTTAATTATTGTAGTGGCTTGTAAATTAAAGCAGTTTTTCTCCCCTAAAAGCCTGAACATGGCCCATTTTGCCCGATCTTCTACTTCAGGGAGCCACTTTTCGCTCATTTTTTAAGAAAATGTGTCAGGATTTTTTTCTACATGTAGGCCAATACCTTTGTTATCAATGTTAATACACAGTTGTTTCAAATTGGACTTTGAAATTTTTTAATTTTTCGAATTTACTTACCCTATGTACATTCATGCAAAAATACACAACGCTGCTCGAATGGTATTACGCTGCTCACTAGGTATCGGATTTCCTGGGGTGCGCGTGCAAAGCTAAAACTTACCGCCACGTTTGTACATTCTGTGTTGTTTCTGGGTCCCATGTAGGAGAACGGCGTGCAGGGGTTCCAAAAAAAGTCGTCACCGTCACCGTCGGTCCGGTTGAAGCTGGTGATTAAAAAGAACGTTAATTTCACATTCGCCGGCCAAGAGTCGAAATGTAATTCTTTTGCTGAAGTTTGGTGTTGAAATGTGTGCATCAGTTGCTCTGATGGACACATAAAGCGGCGTAGGTAAGGTGTTGACTACTGGTTGGATTCAGAAAATAACTGTATTATTGAAGGCAATGTTCTGTTTCTGCCTGAATTGATATTCTAACTTACCATTTTTACAACGTATGGTTGCACAAACATTTTCATAATGCAGTACTAGTAGGACACCTAAAGGCCACCTAAAGATGTATTCGTGAATATATTATTAATTGCTATTACGGGATACATTTTACAGTGATTTACTAACAGCTATTAAAATTAAATTGTTATGTCTTTAAAATAAGTTTGTTTAACATTTTACAATATGTTTTATGTAATCATGAATACAAATACAAACACTCAACATGATATGATTTATAATTGTTTCCGCCTAAATTATCATTTTGATATATAGCGTTGCGTGTGTGTATGCTTAATGTGTGTCGTGTATAAAGATAAATTCAGCCATAAACAAGTGTTTGTTCACATACTGTACAACTCTATTCCTGACCACGCTCTGCCGATCCAAATAGTACTACTAATTCACCAGAACTACGTCAGAACTGACAAATGACAAAATTGAATCAGAGTTGCATTGGATTAGGGTTCTTGATCTCTAGAGCTCATCTCCAAACAATTTATGAGGCATCTACACTTTGTTCTTTTATCTGTGTGCGTATTTCGCAGTTTTTAAGGCACTTAAACATCCGAGGCTGCATGATTTGAGGACCATGAGTGTCTCTCAGAACTTGTTTATAATGAACACACTAGACTCCAAAGTAACGACTTGTATCACCATCAACCAAACTTATACTCCTTTGATACAGTGATATTACATAGCGCGTTAGTACCACTATATATGGTAGTTAATAAGATATAGCAAGCTGCGTTTCTCGTGATATAAGTGAGAACTTTGTTTAATACAAATGAGAACGATATGGTGGTTTACATACCCTGCAATGTTTCCACAACAACGAACATATATAATATATAAATAAATTGATACTGTAAGTGAACATTTAAAAAAAATACTTTTGAACGCCGTCGTTTCTGGAGAGTGACATCAGATTGACAATGACGCCATCGTCGTACACGCATGCGCACGGCGTCAGTGTTGTACATTTCCCCACCTGGCCCCTAATTCCCGCGATAGAGATTGCGAACAAAACAAAAATGAAAGCGTTTGTTTTGAACCCCATCGTTTGTTGTTTTTTGTTGTACAAAATAAACGTTTTAATAAAATAACAATTAGTATTTAGAAGGAATAAAGTGTTTTAAAATAAATCAATAAATTCCTCTAATTAAAGTTAATGACCTTGTATAACTTCAGATATCGTTACACAATACTGTACTGTGCGTTAAAACAAAATGGCCGACGAACCATAATCACATGGTTATAAAATTGGGATAGATAACATGTTTATAGGGATTTTAAGAAAAAGATTTGATAATTCATAGATAATTTATCAAACTATTTTCTAAAAATGGTTGTATATATGTAAAACAGAGGTTAGTTTGACTGTCTGTTCGTATCTTGCGATGTACACTCACCGTGATATTACCACTCTTCCACTTAAAAGATAAAGTCGTTTTGTTTAATGAATCAAAATTTAATTATTTTTTATAGCGATTCTGTTTGGAAATAATATGTTTTCTGATTGAGCATGACGTGTAGCCGCAGTCCAGCAAATTAAATGTGCAGAAATGGTTGCGTATCTTACTGACCAAAAAACATATACTTTCTGTGAACGCTTTATTTAAGTAATACGTTCTTACCCAACGTACAGTACAGTACAGTTTGTATACCACTCGCATCAAATGACTGCTTTAGAACAAAAACCTAATGAATTGTATTTTCTGTAGAAACAAAATCGTTTTCAGTGAAATAAAAGTTTTTTATTTCAATGGACACAAATTATGCCATTTGTATATGCATTAAAAACACTGTAATGAGGGGAAAAGAATAAACACTAAGTCAGAAAGCACTAAGTTTAACACTAAAAATCTGCTCCCTAAAACCGTGTAGGAAATTACACTCATGCGAGTCTTCTCTACTTCGGCTGGTCAACGAGTTACTTGATTGGATGGAGCATTAAGAAGTGACAGTACTTATAGACCTCAGCGCCGCATTTGATACGGCTTATCATCACATCCTACTTGATACTTTGAGTAAGCATTATGGTCTTAGTGACTTAGCACTGGAATGGATAGACTCGTACTTACGAACACGCTGTTATTGTAAGTGTTGGAACATCATTTATAAGACACACAGCGTTCCGCAAAGAAGTTTTTAGTGCCTTTGCTTTATGCTGGCATTCAATTCTACATTGTGCCGCCATCTACATGTATTTCACTGTTCAGTTTTACAAACTGCCGAGAGGACAGCAAAACGAGTACTTTCAAAATGTGCTCTTGATATCAACGAGTATATTAAAATGATTCAACTAAAAATTATATTCAGCTAAAACAGAGTTTATACTCTTTGACAGTCGCCAGAAATTAGGAAAGACCAACAGTACAGAAATCGATATTTGTGGTGATAAATCCGAGTTCTGTCATTAATGATTTCCCAGTTATATTTTTGCAAATTTACTGTTGTATCTCTCAGGCTGAACCTGGTAAACTGCAAAGTATTTAGAATATGTGCGTTAAACTTGTTCAGCACCGAAACATGCAAGAAAGCGCCATGCAGAAAATATTTGAGCTCCGCTGGCTACCCGTTAAAGCAGGAATAACTTATAAAAATCATACCCATATTTATAACTGTTCAATCGAGAATACTCCTCAATATTAAATTGATATTTTGAGGGACAAAGTTTTGAAACGCGATCCTCAGAATCACCAGATCATCATGCATTTCGATTAAAGAAAAATACATTCTGAGTAATTTCTTACTTCTCTTTTAATTTGTTTTATTAATGTACGCTTGTTCCTATGTAGATATTGATTAGTGTTACAACCTGTATATGCCTATATCTTTCTTACACTTATTGACATCTGATAATATAGAAAACGAATAAACAAGTTTCATGTACAGGTATCAACATCAGTTCAAGGTAAAAATCATTTCCATACATAAATGCATAACTCAGACCTGCAGACTCCCCAATAAGAAACATATAACGTCAGGGCCAGGCGACCATCAGTCCCCAAGTAAAATTCTGGGATACGCATCCAGTTAGTGAAAGGTGTCTTTGGAATACATGTAAGAACATTATTGTATGCGAGTCTGTTAACGATTTATGTTACTCATGGTGTGATATACTCGCCAGGTTGTATTTGCCAAGTGTCGTGCTTTCAAGACATTTCGAGGTTTGAAACACATTAACTTTTTTTAATGTTTTGTTTTTATACGAGGTCGACATGTTGTAAACAGTAATATAATACGATGCAAAACAATGTTTTTAATGACGGAATTGGACTTTTAAATATCAAGAACAATTAAACTATAATTGTAATAAAAGTCTTTAAACACAACTATAATTTATTGTTCTCAAAATGTAAACAAATGACTCGGTCATATAAACATGCGATGTTGTTGTCTCTTGGTAATGGTCGCAAAAGTACTGGGCTTGATAATCATGCCATTCCATTGGAAGATTATTTACGAAAACTGCGTAAGACACCGTTTTCCTGGCTACAGATAATAACGTCGCGACTTCTAGCGAGGTATTTTCCATCTGATGTTCTTCGTTCTATCTTTGGTGTATTTCCAAATGGAAAAAAGCTGATGATATCCTCCATCCTTAGCCTTATTATGCAATCGTTTTCATCTGTCTTTACCGTACGGTGGGTCATGTAAATAAAGTGTGAGAATTCGCGAGTGCGAATTAATTAGCAAAAAAAAGAATATGTCTGAATAAAGTAGTTCTGTCGCATTAGATCATTAAAAGCGAATCAAATTGGTTGTTACATGAAAACGCATATCCATGCAAGCTTACTATATTTATATGAAATGACGTCTCCAGCCAAAAAAGCCATGATAACAATTCCACATTTCTCACAAAAGAGGATTGTAAATCATTGCTATACAGAAAAAGTTCGTTCACTATCAATAACTTTTCAATTTATAAATACGGTTTATACGCATAAGCGTGAGTTTATTTTCAATGTTTGTATAAACCTTGTTTACGTTGAATCTGTCTTGAAAACGTCTACCTTACAGAGCTAGTTAAAGTTGATAATTTAAAAAAATATACACATTAAGCTTTCGAATTTAAATAAAGTTCCGGTGTATATGTCGAACGTTTTTTATGTTTAGTTTAGGGTTTGTGGACTTTGGGGGTTTGTGGACTCGTAGTAATGGTATCCTGACGTTACCATTGTCTCCATTAGCATGAACTTGAATGTACCCTTTTAAAGGATACATTACTATTCCTTTGGGGGTTTGTGAACTCGTGGTAATGGTATCCTGACGAAACCCTTGTCTAAATCAGCATGAACTTGAATGCACCCTTTTAAAGGAAGCATAATTATTCCTTTGGGGGTTTGTGGACTCGTGGTTATGGTATATAGATTTATTTTTTTACGTAGTACTTATAGTTTAAGTTTTAGATTTTATTGTTTCATTAATTGTCTTATAGCTATACACATAGGGTAGTTTTATAGTGTCTTGTTGATCTTTCTAATCTAGGGTTACTGTGTATGTTTGTTTACGTAGTACTTATAGTATACGTATAATAGAGTAGTTTTATAGTATAATTGAGTAGCTTTGGTCGATTTCTTTTGAAACAGTGTTGCAAAATGTATTCGTATCGGCGATACGTCAAATGTTCTTATGTAAAGCGCCTTTGAACGTGCACTCTTGTATGAAAAGGGCGCTTTATAAATCCGGTATAATAATAATAATAATACAACTATATATTGAACCGTAATACCGTGCGAACGTATATGCCGATTGTATAATTACATTAACGTACATCAAAATTGTTTATATTCAAAATAACAAATTATTTAAAGTAAATAAGAACCCCGAGTTCCATGGCTTTTACACGACCACCAACCAATGGCGAAAGAAAAGCTTCCAATCTACATCTTTATACAGTCAGATCCTACAAATAAAAGCAAATTTTTCATGAAACTTCACAAGACGATTCTTGGGTAATCCTCACTCAAAGTTGATCAAAGGGCGTCACATATGAAGGTCAACCGCCTAAAATAGACCTTACAAATGGAACCTTGAAAAATCCTGTCTAAACCGCGTGGTTAAGAGTGAAAACATTTTGTAAGAAAAATCGTGGTCTTTTATGGGATCGAACATAGCCACGCCGATTGATATAGACTTATATAGCGAAATAACTTTTAAAATAGTATTCTATAAATCGACAAGGTCCAAAGGAGTAATATTTTCCATGATGTAACATCATATGATGGTTATCTTCCAAGGTTGTTACAATCATGCTCATTTTGGGTCCAAATTGACCTCGCCCTAGGCTCTATATGTTTGCCTTATAAGAATATAGTTTCATCTTTAAAAAAAATTGTCAGCGCTGAAACCGCAAGGCTCAGAGATTTGGTATTTGGCATGTCACATCGTATGGTGGTCCTCTACCAGGTTTTTAAAATCATGCCCCGAGGGTCAAAAGAACTCTCCCTAGCGGTTACTTATCTTCTTAAATGTACATAGTGGGCTTTCAAACAATCTAATCTGAAACTTAAACTGCAATGCACAGAGGTTAGGTTTTTGTCATGTAGTATTGTATCTCACAAAAGATTCGCTGAGCATTCATAGTTTATTGATATCGTCCAAAGCTTTATCGAATACCCCCGCATATTACGATGAATGTTGATTAAAACCACTTCGTTCCAGTATTTTTGTTAATGGTGGATCCATCACGTACACGATGGCTTTTCACAGACACATATATCATTCAGGCGGATAATGTCCGTTTCAAAATGGGATTTAGAACGTCAAGGTTATTGTTAAGATCAGAAAACCCACGATAACGTCACTGCAGCTGGTTGCTGCGGGTATATAAAAAGAAACAGAACGAACATTGCGGTTTAACTAATCAAAGCGCTGAAGGCACTGAAGTTGTTCGCTGTTGTCGTCCTTGATTAGCTTGTGCGCATTGCACAGGCTAATCAGTGTGCACAGGCTTATCTTATTTGACACGCATTAAGCCCCGTTTTCCCTGAAAGCAGCCAATATGTACAGATTTCAATGATAAACACTAGACTGGCCAATGTCGTCTTACAAGCTTGTAAATACACTCACTGCAGGAGTAGAGCAGACGCTCCTAAGCCGTGACCTATAAGGGAACGTAACACGCATTGAACTATGTTCATTATGGAAAATGTTATGTAAATGATACTCTTCCGCGCCGCGAACTATTTCTAGGCGCGTATGCGGGTTGAGTGTGATTTGGTGAATCGTAGTTAACTGAACAACGATTTTCAAAACACCACAGTAACTTTAGTTGTTCTTGCGAACAACTAATAAAATGTTTACCATAAGCTGGTGGTGCATGGTTAATACGTTGATCCCCTAACTACTAGTAGTTGAAAAAACACCAAACACGAAATTAAATGAATATGAAAAAATTGTTGCCTGCAGCTGTCATTTGAAATTTGTCGGTTTTATGTTTAAATTATTCTATTTTCGTGATTCAAAGAACTTGACAAGTAAATACAGTCAGTAAGAAGAAGGGGTTACTTTTCATGTATGTCACATAGCATACTATACGTTTCAATTTAAGCTTACACGATAACATGTAAATATCATTACCTTATTATGTCATACTGTCATTTTGCGGCGAACACAATGTTAATTGATATACCGGTAATGTATGGGCATTTACCAGTTTATTGCGTATAAGATTATACAATAAAATATAAATATACATAACAATAGGTCAGACTTTCAAATGCTTGCATGTCGTACAAACATACATTTAAATACAAGTTCAGTGTATCAATATCAGCTCAATATCACTTTCTATAAAACCATTGCACACAGAGGTGCGTAGATATTATGATGTAAGACGTAAACGACGGGAATGCCGGATCATCGATGCCGGAGTACAAACTCAAAGAATTAGAGCCGCCGAGTGTGGTCTGGGTAAGTTCAGTGGCAGTCTCACATATCTGCTCCTGGCATTCGTATCGCACTCGGTAGTCCTGGCATCCCATGGGGAAATTCTCCAAGAAACTGCACTTTAGACCGTCCTCCTTCGAGCACGTCGCAAAATCAGGCGACTGGTCCATGGCCTGTCCGGTTGTCATCTGACATTCGACTTTGCTGATTACACCACGTGCACAGAACCGCATTATCTCCTCTCTGGTCATGAACTCGTGCTCATCGACGTTAACCATCGGATGCATCCTGTCGATCCACATGGACCAGCGGCTGACTGTCTCGCAAATTGCAGGCGGCTGCGCAGTGAGGTTTTGACTTTCAGACGGAGAAATTGTTCCCATGGATACATTGTTGTTGTTCGTCACTATGGTTGAAGAGCTCAATGATGGTGTAGGTCCGAAAGGGCTGGTAATGGACTCACTTGTTGTTACTGTAACCATGAATTTCTGCTTAGTTTAGGAAAATTAATAAACGTCACATCAAATCTAATGGACGAAATTTAGTTATAATGGAAAAAAACGGTTACGTTAAGCACTGTTTTATAGTTGGTTAACCCTCAACAAAATTCTGCAGAGGCTGAACAAGCAAATACCAACTTTACCTATCAAACCATAATATTTAAATTCAAGAGTAAAAACATCCCGGTAAAGTATGGAACACTGGTTTGCCATTTTTCCTAAAAGAAAGTTAAGCGTGTTTGTGTTTCGTTTTTAAATAAATGCATCAAAATTTGAATGCTGGATAAAAGCAAATTCAAAATTATCATTACCAACCTTTTACGACGTGTCCTACGCACCAAACACGGAAAATGAGGATGATGGATCTGCGAATGTCCATGCTTTATGTAAATGTAATATTTCAATAACAAAATCAATTCCTGATATTGCTATAATTTGTTGTAGCAAACGTTTTCAATATTTTATTCTTAGCTTAAATATATACGAATAACTAAAGTTGAATGTTTATGACATTCATCGCACAATAACTGGCAAAAAGAATACTCAGCATTCACGACCTGCGAGATTAACGAATTCACTAATCATGTAAATAAAACCTTGCCTGCCAACGCTGAAGGATCAAAACATTCAACCGATAATAGATTAGATTCCACATGTGATCGAGAAGATACATATGGGTCCTGCATGTGTCAGGTCCCCAATTGTGAAACCAAAGACAAATATGTGTGATTTATTTTATTGATGAATGAAAGTATACAAGTTCTGTCAGGGTAAATGCAACAAATAATCGATCTTTGGAGAAAAATGATCAACGATATTCCTTTACATTAAAAGTGCGGATGTTTAGGTTATGGAAACAATCAAATACAGGAGAGGTACGACTTATATGAAGTAATGCACTTAATTGTATACCGTATGTACTAAAACTATGTATTATGTGAATTATGGAGATATTGAAATAATTAATTGATAAATAGTATAATTAAGTCAACAAATAATTGTTGCCTTAATCTGTTATCAATACAGTTAGAATGACCAAACCAATGTGTCCTACTCTCTGTGTCCCCTTTGATTTGTTTACATTCTTGTAAATGCGACATATCTTACGCCTTATTCGACGTTCAACATTTTATTTTGGAAAATAAGTATAACTAGATATTAACACCAACCTTTGTTTTATGAAAACAATAAAGAACATGTGGAGTATATGATGAACGGATGATTGGACATAAGTAATTGAGTTGCAAAAGTAACTCCTAATCTACAAAGTCAAACATCAAACATTTTTCCCTGCCTTTTGTATGTCCCCACCCCGCGAAATCCTAAGCCACAATTCGGCCACTTGCCGTTAAGACAATACAATTATGATATGAATGTCTCTCCAGATAATGATTCGGAGATAAGTTATAATTATATATTGATTAAAATGATTAAATGTTTTTGATACATAATGCTTGGCCCAATGTGATACAGTACCTTCCAAATGTGACAAATGCACTGTAGATAGAGTGCATATTATTGCAAGCATTTTTATATTATTTTTTTAGACATGGGTATTATCTATAGCAGTTTAAGAGTTGCTTTAAGAGCTAAATTTGCTTATCTCTTTAAGATTTAATAACTATAAAATACAAATATTACATTAAATAATTCGTTAAAAAAAAATTTCGTTCATGACGTCACGGCTGTTGACATTGTGTAGCAAAATGAAAGTGCAAAAAAAGAGCGGGCGATTTGCAAAATCAAAAAAGAAGCCAATACCGATCAACAACGTTGTGTTCGATCACAAGTTCTCATTCACAAGGCTTTGCAGTGGAGACCAGTATAAAAATGAATATGAATAAAGTTACAACTAATAAAAAACCGCAAGGCCCAGAGGTTTGGTATTTGGTATGTAACATCGTATTGCTGCCCTCTATAAAATTAGTTCAAAGCTTGCGGTTCAACTAATAAAATGTTCAGCATTTGCTGCTGGTGCAATGATAAAACGGTCCCTTACTGCTATTCGATGAAAAAAAAAACCAACAACCACTGAATAAAATACACGTGAAAACAATCGTTGCTTGCAGCTGTCATTTGAAATTTGTCGGTTTTATATTTAATTTCTTCTATATTTGTAATGCAAAGAACTAAAAAGGTAAAAACATGTACAGTCAGTAAGAAGAATGGGTTACTTTCAATTTATGTCACATAGACAGGTAACGAAGCATAGGTTAGAAAAAAACAAAAACAACAGAAGGTAGCCTGCATATCAAGCTGTACTTTATTATTAGTTTTTAGTTATTACTTTCTTTAAGATACAACTTCAGCTTACACGATAACGTATAAATATGATAACCTTATTGTGTCATATTGTCATTTGGAGGCGAACACAATTTTTTTTTTATCTTGATATACCGGTAATGTATGACATTTACCAGTTAACTGTGAATAAGATTATTAAGTAAAAAATATACATAACACGAGGTCGGACTTTCAATTGTAAGCAGGTCATACAAATATACATTTCAACACAAGGTCAGTGTATCAATATCAGCTCAATGTAGCCTTCTCGAAACCCATCGCACACAGAGGCTCGTAGATATTATGATGTTCGACGTAAAAAACGGGAATGCCGGACCATCGTCGCCTGAGTACGAGCTCGTCACGCTGGGAACCTCGTATGAACGGGTATTCGTTAAATAATACCCAGATAAGATCGTGCAGGAAGCGTTCGTGGGGCAACCTCCGGGACCTGTTTGTGGATGTGCAGTAGGAGTCTGACATATCTGCTCCTGGCATTCGTATCGCACTCGGTAGTCCTGGCATCCCATGGGGAAATTCTCCGAGAAACTGCACTTTAGACCGTCCTCCTTGGAGCACGTCGCAAAATCAGGCGACTGGTCCATGGCCTGCCCGGTTGTCATCTGACATACGACTTTGCTGATTACACCACGTGCACAGAACCGCATTATCTCCTCTCTGGTCATGAACTCGTGCTCATCGACGTTAACCATCGGATGCATCCTGTCGATCCACATGGACCAGCGGCTGACTGTCTCGCAAATTGCAGGCGGCTGCGCAGTGGTGCTTTTCCCTGCAGGCGGAGGAGATGTGAGAGTTGTTGGGCCGGTGTGGAAGGTATCCGGAATTGTTCCCGTGGATACCTTGTTGTTGTTCGTTACTATGGTTGTAGAGCTCAGTTTCGTTGTTGGTCTGGGAGGGGTTGCAATGGAGGCCGTTGTTGGTACTGTAATCATGAACGTGTATTTAGTTCCGGAAAAGTAATAACCCTTTGCATGTAAACGGCACATCAAATCTTTGGACGACATTAATATAAAGTTATTATGGAGAAAATGTAATATTAGGTTCTGTGTAATAGTAGGTTAACCCTCAACGGCATCCTGTAAAGACTAAAAAGGTAATAACCTTAGTTTTTAATTCAACCATTAAATGTAAAATCATTAGTAATAACATCCCGGTAGAGTCTTGAACAGTTGTTATCCATTTTTTTCCTAATATTTTTTTTTTATATTAAATGTATGATCAAAATACCCGCTTAATTTATTCTAATATAATTGTGACTTACCACCGCATGTCGTCTGCTCGCACTGGTAACGGATCATGTAGTCGCCGCACTGACCCATGTTCACATCATTGTCGCATGTCATTCCAGTTACTAGGTTACAGTCCACTATATCCATGGAATCGTAGTACGGTGTTCCGTCAGAGCGTTGGCATTCTACGGTAACTATGGTGCCGGTAGGGCAGAATTTCATCTTCTCCTCATCGGTCATAACCTGATAGAGCAAGACATTATTACACATGGGCCGGAGTAACGAAAGCCTTGTAAATATGTTGTATCCAGTGTCCAATTATGATATTTTGACATTTTCTATACAATATCATTATCCACTATATCCATGGTGTCATAGTACGGTGTTCCATCAGAGCGTTGGCATTCTACGGTCACTATGGTGCCGATAGGGCAAAATTTCATCTTCTCCTCTGCTGCCATATCCTGTGAGAGCAAGAGATGACATATGTGCCGATCTAATTACGAAAGCCGAGTAAGTATGTTGTATTTCTGATATTTCAAAATGCTCTATAAAATAGTATCAAGATTTGTGTAAATCTTCTGACTAATAATTTGAAAAGTAGTTCAGTTTTTTTGTTATGTGTTTCATTTAAACAAGAGACGACGTCACAATGATAGAACTTGTTATCAAACTCCGAACTATTGTTTATTTAAACACAAGACTCACCTCTTTGTCGCCTGTTCCGGTCTCGGGTTTGTCCCTGTTTATCCAGCTACTCCAACACGTTGTTGTCGCGCACACGGTAGGTGGCGCCACGGTTGGACTTCCGGTTTTAATTCCGGGAGGAGGCAGGGTTCGGGCACCTTGGCCTGGTATGGTTCGTCTGTGTGTGGTGGAAGCGATGGAGGTGGGCGTCACTGAACCTTCAGGTTATGTATCATTAAAAGGTAAAATCTTAGAGACTTTTTATACTAAATAAAAGAAGCGTTATTTACTTCAAATAAGCCTGACCATTTATGCATATACAGTAACATATCTTTAACTCGATGACAGAAATAAGCCTGCATATTTATCCACATACAGTAAAACGTCTTTAACTCGATGACAGAAATAAGCCTGCACATTTATCCATATACAGTAAAACGTCTTTAACTCGATGACAGAAATGCTCGAGTTCTTTTAATTTTATGGTTAAGTTTTCTGATTTGACGAAGGAAAATATGAAAGCGATTTTTTGTTTTGTTCTTTTAATAATAATAAATGCATATAAATAATAACTCTGGATAAAAGCAAATTGAAAAAAAAACAATCATTACCAACCTTGAACCATGTGTACTATGCACAAAATCTGGAAAATGAGAAAGGAGCAGCGAATGTCCATGATATATGTAAAAGTAGTATTTCAATAACGTAATCAAGTCCTTATATTGCTATTATTTGTACTGGCAAACTGTTGCAATATTTTTCCTAACTTTAATATATACGAATAAATATATTGAAATGTTTTTCTCATTAATTGCAATAGATGACACTCAGTATTCACGACTTGGTGGGATTAACGAATATACAAATATAAGTTTGCAGCCATATCGGCCAACGTGAAAGGTCAACAGATTTGAAACGACAATAGGCTAGATTCCACATGTGATCGAGAAGATCCATATGCATTCAGCATGTGTCAGGTCCCATTTGTGGAATCAAAGACAAATATGTGCCGTTTATTTTACTGATAAGTGCAAGCAATAACGCGCCTTCATTTTAAATGTAACACAAGATTGCTCTTTGGAACAAAACTGATTAACGACATTCTTTTCATGGTTCGCATGTTTGGGTTATGGAAACAATGAATAACTAGGTGAGGTACAACTTGAAATCAAGAAAAAAAAGCAAGTGTTGATATTGCATAATGCGGGGAAAATACAAGGGGAAATATAGAGAAATCAAATGATCTTTTTGATATAGACTGTCCACTTATTTCGTAAACAGCCACAGTAGTAAATGCAATTGATTTAAATCAATCTTGGCACAGCTTCCTGTTTTTTTTTTGTCTTGGTTATATAAATTTTAGAAATAAAAACACATACAACTTTTTTTATTATGGAATTCCGTCATAAGATGTATTTCCATAAAATCCCTCATCCTAAGCCATTGTATGTTATATTTGGAAAAAA
Source organism: Dreissena rostriformis (assembly GCA_007657795.1). NCBI lineage: Eukaryota > Metazoa > Mollusca > Bivalvia > Myida > Dreissenidae > Dreissena > Dreissena rostriformis. Next base: position 71,502 of record VMBQ01001871.1, on the reverse strand, counting down.
GCTTAATGATAGTTCATTAAAAACGTTATTTGAGTATTGAAAAATAATTGTCACTAAGGTGTTTGTGCGTGATGTAATTTATCATGATAATAATTTAAAAAATCGTGTGTTGTGTTCAGTACAGTAAGTATATTATTTTTTTCGAGTGCACCGGGATTCGTAAATATGGCTTACTCAAGAACACCTGTAAGTTGCGATTAGGTTGGCAGTTCGAGAAGACTAGACGTTGTCGGATTAATAACAGGATCTCTAAAAGTTTCATTTACCCAGTTTGACTACATTTAGGTTATAACAGTATACATATTTCATGTTTCAATTATTTCTGGAACTATATAAATAACAATGTTGGTCAGATTAAAATTGAAATCGCGTGAAATCCCCGTATGACCTTATATCCACATACTGAGTTTCAATAAACTGGTTCAAATACTTTTAGCTGTCGCAGGATCCATATTTTAGTTGTCACTTATTTCTTCAACCATAGCAACAACAATGTCGGATGAAGGACCCAGACGTTAATTACGGGCGCAAAGATCAAATGCGAATAACGTGCATATTCACCATATGGACCCCTATCCCTATTCACGAAGACCATCACAACACAGAGGAGCATAGATTTATGATGAAAGTCTAAGACTTATCATCTCTGGCTTCATTAGCAAACTCACACGAATCCGATGCTTTCGTGTTTTTTATCTCAGAAAATGACGGTGTTCTGCAAGTGGGTGGGTCATGTCGTATCAAACAAATAAACGACATGACTGTATCGCAAAATGCCCAGCTGGCACTTGAACCTGTTTAGCAGAACGACCTGTTCGTATCTTAAAACGATCCATTCTTATCCTTGTGCGACCACGTCGTCTCCTAGTTAAATCAGTTCGTATCTTTGTACGACCAGATCGTGCCTCGGCGCTGATAGTCGGACATAATAATAATAATAATAATAATAATAATAATAAAAGCTTTATTTACAGAAGGTTACACATAAAGACAATGACACATTATACATATTATGCAGATGAATCAATACTTTTTTACAATGTGGCCTTCTTTAACATTCAAACAATATTTTCTAACACCCATACATAACACACATTTTGCCTTTTAGACAGACACACATGAAATATCATTGATTAGAAAATAACATGACATATCATTTATTAGAAAATAAATGTGTTTTATATTGCCTTTTAAAAGCAGAGATAGAGCATGCCATTCTTATTTCAATTGGTATACAGTTCCAAATATCCATGCTATGGTATGAAAAAGCTCGTTTCTTATAACCTGTATTCGCTTTGGTATTAACAATATCGTTATGGGTGGCAGATCTTAAGTTATATTTGTGATTTTGAGAAAAAGTTATAATATTATTTAAATATTCTGAAGTCTGATTGTAGACACATTTATATATCAAGATTGCCGTATGGTATTTACATCTATTATTAAACGAGAGCCATTTAAGCTGAAAAAATAATTCTGTGGATGGTGTTCTATTTGGCTTTTGTAGAATGGCTTTCGCTGCGCGTTTTTGTAAAACATTCACTTTTGTTAAATTGGTTTTATAAGCGCTGCCCCAGATCGTACAACAGTAATCGAAAGTGGTAAGAATATATGAAATATGAAATAATCTCTTCATATCAAAAGTGAGATAATTTGATATCTTTTTTAGCAGAGTTATTTTACTGCTTATTTTAGAGCATGTTTTATCAATGTGTACTTTCCATTGCAGATGTTTGTCGATATAAAGTCCTAAAAGTTTATGGCTAGTGACATTTTCAATAGCGTTATTATCTATTTTCAGATTAAGGTTGATATTTTAAATTTTTTGTTTAGAGCCAATTAGCATGCATTTTGATTTATTAGGGTTTATCATCATGTTATTGAGGGTGCACCATTTTTGTATGGAATAAATATAATTTTGTAAGTTAGTCTGAATTTCTGAAGTATTGGCCCCAGTAGCATATTGTGTCGTGTCATCAGCATACAAGTCTATGTCTGATTGATTAAGTAATAATCCAATATCATTTATATAAATTAGAAACAAGAGAGGACCCAAAATAGAACCTTGAGGGACACCACTCTTAATAGTCAGAGGGGTAGAAAAACTAGTCCCTAGTTTAACGCATTGTTGTCTTTGACTAAGATAAGAATGAAAAAGGGACAAGGTACCATCCGAAAAGTGATGAAGTTTTAGTTTGTATAACAGAATTTCATGATCTACTAAATCAAAAGCTTTTTTCATATCAATAAAAACAGAGCCAATACAATTACCATTATCTACATCCTTTAGCCACTCATCAATCAGTCGAATCAGTGCTGTTTGGCAAGAATGATTTTCTCTAAAGCCTGACTGATGTTTATTTAACACATTTGTTTTACGAAAGAATTCTTTTAATTGATTTGATAGATGTTTTTCGAATATTTTGGATATAGTTGGCAAAATTGAAATCGGACGATAGTTATTACAGTCCTCTCTGTCTGAGTCTTTATATATTGGTATAATATACGCTTCTTTTACCAAATCGGGGAAAATTCCTGTACGAATACTATTATTTATTATTGAGGTAATTGGTACAACAATATGCTCTCCACAGTATTTTAAAATATTTGCACCGATCCCGTCGATTCCTGTAGCCTTGTTAACATTTAAATTGCCAATTATTTTACTTACTTCGAGAGGGGTAATGTAATTTATAGAAAATTCATGCTGTTTTAAGGATTTGTCGAGATATAACTTTAAATAAGCAAAGTTTTTTTCGTGAAATTTCAGCTTATCAACAATATTTGATATGTTTGTAAAATGCTCATTTAAGGCAATTAGAATCCTACTTTTGTCCTCAACATACACACCGTTCACTAGAATTTTATTTGGCAAATTCACTCCGCAGTTTTGATTATTGTCATTATTAGATATCATTTTCAAATTTTTCCAAATATGTGCCGTACTAGTACCATTTTTAACAGCATTGTTGTAATATTCTTTCTTGCTTTTGCGAATTAATGCAGTAGTTTTATTTCGTAACAGTTTATAATTGTCCCAGTCTTTAATTTTGCGGAAGTGATCTCTATCGCGCATACTTTTAATAACTTCTTTGTTTATCCATTTTGGCATATGTGTGCTTTTTATTCTCTTTTGCTTGTAAGGGGCGTGCTTTTCTAAAACGCTATTCAATATTCTATATAAAGATTGGAGGGACATATTTGGATCGTGAACAGTTTCAATTAAATTTAGTTGCGAAACCGATAGATCAAATTGGAAATCAGATAGCACAAACTTTTTAAAGCATCTGTATCTAATATTCGAGTGAGTGCCTTGCTT
>VMBQ01001871.1:0-67760 GCA_007657795.1 Dreissena rostriformis | reverse complement strand
ATATCTCCAAGGTCAAGGTCACACTTTGAGGTCAAAGGTCAAAAATGGCCATAAATGAGCTTGTCCGGGCCATAACTATGTCGTTCATCAAGGGATTTTGAAATCATTTGGCACATTTGTTCACCATCATTGGACGGTGTGTCGCGCGAAAGAATTACGTCAATATCTCCAAGGTCAAGGTCACACTTTGAGTTCAAAGGTCAAAAATGGCCATAAATGAGCTTGTCCGGGCCATAACTATGTCATTCATTGTCAGATTTTAAAATCATTTGGCACATTTGTTCATTATCATTGTACGGTGTGTCGCGCGAAAGAATTACGTCGATATCTCCAAGGTCAAGGTCACACTTTGAGTTCAAAGGTCAAAAATGGCCATAAATGAGCTTGTCCTGGCCATAACTATGTCATTCATTGTCATATTTTAAAATCATTTGGCAGATTTGTTCACCATCATTGTACGGTGTGTCGCGCGGAATAATTACGTAGATATCTCCAAGGTCAAGGTCGCCATGACAAAAACCAATAACATCCACATTACATTTTTCAGACAACAAAATGTACTTTATTTCATCAAGTTTTGGCAAAAAGTGTTGAATATTTAAACTTACGATATGAAGTCCCTTTTTTGAAAATTCTAAGGTAGAACCTGCTGAATCATCGTTATCCTCGCAAAAATTTAATCCTTCATTTGCAATAGGGCTTGAGAATGAAACATCATTATTATTGCATGACATATTATGACATTGTTCAGAGTGATCAGAAACTTTAATACTGGCATGAAAGACACAGTCTATATCACCATATTTTAGCACTATTTCGGATTCATTACATATACAAATCTTAAAATTACAATTTTCACAAACCTCATTAAGTGCTTTAAATTTGTTGTGTATCAGTACATGTTCGTGTCTGTCTACGCGTCCTACTGAGCCGAACTCAATCGTCTGCATTCACTAGTGTAGTGATTATTGTAATGACAGTACTCACAATGTCTTTGTTGCTGACCATAATTACTACTGTTCTGATATCGATATAGATTCTTCTGGCTATCCCTTCTGTCACGTGAATCGCCATTCTTTGAGTCTCGATTCGATGCGTATCTGCGGAAACCGTTACTTCCTGATTGCATCTGATAGTCATTTCGCCCGTCACGTGAGTCGCCATTCCTCAAGCCATGACCTGGTGCATGATAACCGTAGCCGTAACTGCCGGTGTGTATCTGAAAACTGCCTCTTCCGTCACGAATATGTCGCAAAAGTGCAGCTCTTTTTACGATTTTTGACATGAAAGTGACAAAAACTTGGCGGCCTTCAATAAAATGGCCGTGACTTGATATGCCATTGAACATATTAGACCTTGTCCTTTCATAGCCTTAATCGTATGTGTCCACAAACTGATATTTTTTTATCAATAGTTATGCGTTGTTGTGTAAATTTCAATATGAACAATGACATTTTTTGTTTAACATATATGGTAACCAAAATATTAACAATAGAACGGAATATGATTGTAATAAACCGTTGATAAAATTGTACATTTTTGGATTCCACAAATAATATTAAACACTGTTCTTATACAAAGTGTAAATTGTGTAAATTCCAATTTAAACGCTTGTTACTTGGCTCAGTGTTATGTTTACCGCGCCTTCCAACTAGTTTTAGTTCAAACTTCAAACATTTGCATTTCCTTAGCGATGACCCACGCTTAAATCATGTTTTATGTTGTTTTGTCTCGTGTTTAATAAGCTATTGATATATTGTCTTTTGCTGATACGTCACAGATGGGGAGCCATATTTAAATTCGGCAAAACTAAATTATGTGTGCAATTTCAGACATTTCAGAGATAGGGTACTTATCCGATGAATTCACTTTGCATAGTTTTGTGATAAAATAACAATACAAAAAATATCCAACTAAACGACTTGAAAGCCTGTTGAAATATATTGAACATTAGAATGCAAATGTTTATTAACATTACACACTTGTATGCGCTTAATGAAAAATGATAGTGTGTGGAGGTTGTATTATTTCCAGAATGCATCGTATTCATAGAAAGAGAACACTGTTTTATCTTTTTTATATGATTATTATTTAATCTTTTTTTTAATTGACCAATTAGCAGTTTGACAAAGCACAAAAAACATTAGCTCAGAAACGCAGCAAACACATGCACACAAAATAAAACCAATGTCGCCACCTTGGAACGATCAATATAATGCAAAGGACATTGCGTGCATGTTTTTGTGCGTTTGTCATATTCATTTATTTTTCATATAAATATAAAGAATAAACAAATTATATAACGAGATAAGATAGCAGCACTTCACGATGAACTGCTAATTTAAGGAAATTTTCAATGTAATCATTACTGTTGGTTATAACTTCCTTATCCGTCACCACAGCGCATTTTAGTCATGTTGGGAAGGATAAAAATAAACGTTCGAAACAGGAAACAATGTCTTAGACGGGAAAGTACATAAACATATTTACTTACTTTTAATATAACAAAGTGTTAACATCAACAATATAAGCCGGTTCAAGGAAATAAACACATGTGGTTTTAATGATATACATTTTGTAAGCAGATGATAAAATAATAATACGAAAACAATTCAGAAATTAAGCTATCGATTATCGGTCTACACTACTTCTAAAGTACATATAGTTAAGATAGTTCTATACATTTCTAAAATGACTAAGTGTACCTTTTTTTAATTGTTAGTGCAGCTCTGAACTTGTTTATATTTATAATTGCTATGATATGGAAATACGGCGTTTAAAGAATCTCTTCAGCTACGGCGTGTGCAGCGAATTTGCTGAAGAAAAAATGTTCAAATTTGAAAAGTATGTTCATATAAAACGTATGCAAAAATATGAACATAAATATAAAACTGTACTTTACCTTATAATTCAGATGCTAGTAAGAACTCGTTGTTATAAACTTATGGATACATTATTATGTTAATACGTACCATGCTGAAATATAATTTGTTATTTTGATATTTGGATAGATAAGATTTTTTTTCAATATTGCATGCTTTCAGCTCTAAATAATTATGTTACCATCTAACTGTATGATTATTTGGTTTTGGCTACTTATAAACATCACGTACTTATTACGATACTTCTTGAAGAGAGCGATCGCCATAATAAGAGCAATTAGCACCAGAACTGCGACACCGGAAGTTGCGAGCCCGAACTGCATGTCGCTGAGAGGCCATGTGCTGGTATGCAACTGCCCGAGCCCGGTTTCTGTTAAGTGTAAATTGGTTTACATGAAACATGATTAAGTCATGTATGTGATTCAACATTTAAGTAAACGAACAATGTTGTTATTTTGTCATCTGTGGATTGGTTGGATATTATAGATGACTTACCTTGTGTTGTGCTTATGGTCGTGTTTCCATGGCAACCCAACACGTCGAAACGCAGAGCTATGGGCCCCGTCCATTCAAACGGGTATATTCTGAAGACATAATTGCGAGTAAGTAAATATAAATTTTCTTTTCTTTGGCTCAAGCACTAATTAATAGTTCAATTGAGAAGTAAGGACTGGGATCGATCATCGTCTTCTCACCCAATCTACTGCCTCGATTGAAATATATATATATATATATATATATAGCATACATGATTACTGTAATATGATAACTGACTGATATTGGACAAGTATGATATCGGCATAGGGAAGCCGAGGCTTGCACAGGCTTGCATCCCAGCCGGATATTAATCTGTTATCATATAACAGTAACCACGTATTGTGTTTATTATGCATTTGTATATGTACAGTTGTACACGTATATTGATAAAACAAAATATGTAAAATAAAAAAATGCAACATTTAGAGAACAGTTGTAGATACATGTATAAATAACATCATTTTAGTAAATATTTTATCATAAAACAAAACATGAACCAAGAAAGTGTTTCTTGTCTTGTCATAATATAACTTAAATTATGACATTATATCTGGAAATCCATGTATCATCATAAAATCTTTATCTTTAAATTCTATAAAGTTAAGTAATCATATTTTTTTAAAGGTTTTTGATTTCCGAAATCGAGTTTTAGTTTATTTTAGTCTCTGCGGGTGACAAAAAGAAAGTCACAAAAACAATGTGTTATAGTGATGTTTAAACTTGCATTGGGAATTTAGCCAAACGTTTGTGAGAAGGTTATGTCATTTCGTAAGTATCCACGTGTATTTATTAGTGCGGATTTGTGTAGATTGACACAAATTAAACAAGAGATGTGTTTGTCAGAAACAGAATGCCCCCTACTGCGCCGCTTTGAATTATTATTATTATTATTTTTTTGATTATATCCCTTTACAAATTATTACTTCCCTTGTGAAAATGATCTGTACCTGCAAATGATAAATAGAAATTATCTCCCTTTAAAGCTTGTAACTTCCCTCGGATTTTGTTTTTTGACCTTTGACCTTGAAGGATGACCTTGACCTTTCAGCACTCAAAATGTGCAGCTCCATGAGATACAAATGCATGCCAAATATCAAGTTGCTATCTTCAATATTGCAAAAGTAATGGCAAATGTTAAAGTTTTCGGACGGACGCACAGACTTACAGCCAGACGGACTGACAGTTCGACTGCTATATGCCAACCTGACGGGGGGCATAAAAAAACGGCTTCTGAGAAAAACATAAGCCGCACACTCAGATGACTTACCTTATCCATCGTGCAGTCACGGCGGAAAAATGGTGGGTGACCGTTGTGTTCTGGTCAGCATTTCCGTCCAACCTCCACGCTCCACCGCCACGCGCAGTGTCCAGTACCTGACTGAAGTGGATGCCGTCCGTGCTGTACAAGATTTCGAACGTTCCCGTCCACTCTTGTCTGTCCGCCCGTCCCAGCATTGCCACGCCCGTGACGTCATAGGGTGCGAGGAGATCCACCTGAATATATGGTTTGAAGTCCCGAGTCCTGCAAGTAGTTTGTTATCGTTTATTATTTATTAAACCTATTTGTGTTAGCTTGAATTTGTAAAATTCCATTGTTTTATATAGACACTCTTGAATCGGTTACCCGAGAAGACCCAGAAGTTGGTGTCTTTGGTAAGATAATGAAAATTCTCCATGACTATGGACGAACCCGGTTCCTCTCGGTCGAAATGCAAACAACACATGTATGACACCACCGCGACTGTATTTTAACGTTTGTACAAAACAACATTCTTAAATGAAACTAGTGTTATTTTGTTGTCGAAGAACAAAAATAACGTTGTTTAACTATTCGATATTCGAAGCAAAAGGAAGTGCCTATTCTAAGTGCTTCATTCTAACGTTAAGCTCTTTTTTTTTCAAAATATAATTGGTATTTACATTCATTAAATGTAGCAAAACCATCGGTACGATGGGCGCATCTGAAACCAAACTAATATCTTGATAACATGAATATTGAACAGAATTTACAAATCTTTAAGGAACATAAAGTAGTTCGAGTGATATTTACAAAGAAAGAATTTGGTTAAGGTTTAAATACCTATGGTTAGTACTCACATGTGGTGATGGGGGGGGGGGTGGTGCTTTCGTATAAGGGGACTGACTACATTTACGTAATGTTAGTTGTAACTGACTGACAAAATGGCGTCTTTTTCGGCAATGTTGTTCGAAGAGGACAAATATTTTCACCCGGTAAGAACCTTTATATTTGACCTTCAAGAAATATGTTGTTTGCTTTCGTGGCCTCGAGAAATGTGATGTTCAAATATATTTTTCTCTCATATTACATAGTATTCAATAAACTGTAACGCTTTACCCGGCATCCAATCCGCGCGCGTGTCTTCCATCCGCCGGCAGGTTTAGACGGTTCTGATTCGCTGTAATGAGCTCGTCCCTCGCCGACGACACCGACAGTTGAGTGTCCGTCAACAACAGCGGGTTGACACTATGCGACGAATCGTTGAGGGCTGAATAAAAAGTACTCGTACAGCACACCTAAGATATCCAGGCACACTTTGCGCAGAGATTTGACTGGTTATGAGCAAATCTCTCATGCAGTACCTGCCGTCAATAAAAACATGTATGTAATGAAATATCACGAGTTGTGCTAACTGTGTTAATATATATCCAATGTTATGCCGCCTAATGTAAACGTTTTTCGAAATAAGCAATTGTCAAACACAAATTCTCTCTAAAATTATCATGCTTCAGACTTGTGCTTGTCATCTACACATAATAATAGTTTTGCCATTATGCGCATTGAAGTTATTGGAGTCAAAAAGTAAGCCATGAAATGCACCCATAAGGTCAAGCTTACCTTAAGACAATCTAAACACTTGTTATACGTCGCAAATCGTTACTTACGTTCACATTCGCAACGGTATTTGATTTTGTAGTCGCTGCATGGCACTGGTGCGTTGTCGTCGTTACGGCACTCAAGTCCGTTGTTGATCGTGCACGAAATCATGTCCCCAGTGCTGTATGAGGGGATGCCATCGACGGTTTGACACTCAATGGCCGATATACGCCCGCCGGCACAGAAAGTTGATATCTCGTGCTGGTGCATGACCTCTCGGTCACCTGGGCCAGAGTCAGGCAGGTCTCGGTTGATCCATGGGCCCCAGCGAGTCAGGCATGGCACAAAGGTCTCGTGACCATAACCAAGCGATGTTGGTGATGCTGGTAAGATATAAGTTGCACATTCTTATATAGCGTCGTCACATACAGGAAAAAGATAGTGTACATTAAATAAGATTATCAAGCTTTATATGAATATAATGCTTTATAACAAAATTGCCCACGTATATTGTAAACATCATAGAACAAGTACATGTGTGCACTCCTCTTTTTTCTATCTCATTCCCCCGACTAAGTAAGTCGTTTTCTTCTCTTTTGTTTTATGCACCCCTCATTGATTTACTGCGCCGCTCTTTTTTTTCATATCACTCCTCTTTTATTTAGTTTTGCACTCCTCTTTTTTTCCATCTCGTTCCCTCGACATAGCCAATTCGTTCCCACGAGTTAGTAAGTCGTTCCATCGAGTTAGTATGTCTTGGAACGAGATCGAAAAAAAAGAAGTGCAATTTAACACAAAGAGGAGTTCAGTGAAAAAATAGGAGTGAATATCACCTCTATGCCACCGTGGAACGCCAGTAGGTGGTGACTTCACATTTGTGACGTATTGCGTGGCTAGGAAAAGAAAAAAAGTATTGCAATAAAGTAACGCGTTACATTTTGGTAAAATTCAGGCCGCCTTTGTTCACAGTGACCACAAACAGTTTTTTTTTAAATCTCAGACGAAATATCATATAAACTTTGTTCGTACCTGGATATGATATCGTAAGTGGAGGCGAGACTGTAGCAGTGGACGGGATGCGAGGTGTCGTGGTTCTTTGTGTCGTGGATTCTGAAAAAATCAATCTTCAAGCGACAAGGTTGACATCATCACAATACTTTACATATATATAAGAAATATATTTGCATATGTTTTCCATACCGTTCTTAGTTACATCTTTAAACGAATACTATATGACTTTAAACATTCAAAAAGATGACACCGGATGTTCACGTGTCATTGTTATTAAATTGAATTAAACTGAAAATTATTCCAGATTAAAAAAACAACTAAATCGACGTCTTGCTATTAATACAGGAGTACAGAAGTTATTATTCTTTCGGTGAAAATAAGTAACATGTTTACCACTTATACAGTAACATGTTTACCACTTATACAGTAACATGTTTACCATTGCAATTGCAGAAGTATCGCACTTTGTAGTCCTGGCATGGTACGGGGAAATTTGTGGCATCGTCGCATAGCAGCCCGTGTTCTATGGAGCATTCGAGGATCTGGGATACAAAACTTGGTATTTTTATACCAGTTCACAGTTGTTATTTAAACATTGACTCCTGCTATGTTATCTTCTTTACCATAAATTCTATTGAATCCGTGTTCGCTAAATATATCAGAAGTAAGAATTATTTCTGAAACGATTTTTCTGGTACCCCTTTAAAATAGAAAAATGTGAAATTCTAGTACTACATGGAACTCGTATTATTTATACAAATGAGTAAAATGAGAAAACAAAGCTTGTTATTAAAGGTATCATCCTTTAATTTAGTTGTATATGTGTTGTTTTAACTAAACAATTATGCCGCTCACCTCGCCCGTACTATAGCTCTGTATTCCTTCAGTTGTAACGCACTCAATGGCTGTCAGGGTTCCATAAGGACAGAACAGCGTCTTCTCAGCCTCGGTCATGAACTCAATCTCCTTTCCATCGGCGGTGTTGTCCCGGTTGTACCAAATGGACCACTGGTCAGTGCAGTTGTAGGCAGACAGTACCGCCGTCGGAGAATTGCCGCCGTTGGGTGGCATTGAACCTGTGGATAGAAACGCCGTTGAGGAACCAGAGTAACCTTTCCCGGGCGAAGCCGTGGGAGCGCTTACGGAAACTGATGGTGGATGTGCGGTTGTTGCGTCATTGGTTTCTGTTGTTGGAGAGTATGTTGGGACGCCCCCAGAATCTGCAATTGGTAAAGCGGATTGATATCCAACTAGAACTGGTAGTCGATGCACATTGTATGCGCTACAACTTTCTGTTTGTGGAAAAGCAGAAGGGGAAAGGGGCCACCTTTCCGGGTGAAGCCGTCGGAGCACCGCCGGAAATAAACGGTGGATGTGCATTGGTTGCATCGCCAATTCGTGTTGGTGGATACGCCCTAGAGGACCCCGGGACACATTTTCCGGGTGAATCCATGAGAGCAAGGCTTATATGGGACGATATTTTCGTATATACCGGATTGTCATTTAAAAGAGAATTCTTTACACTAAAATTTCCATAAAATCGGAAAGTGTTGTCCCAGATAAACCTGTGCGGACTGCAGAGGCTAATTTTTGCCAGAGTGTCAAATAGATTTACTAGCTTTTTGTCAATAACGCCATGGTCTAAAACTCAATTTTAACATTGAACTTATCACAAGGTAATACCTTCGCATGTGCAGTAGTATCTGATCTGGTAGTCACTGCACGGGATCGGGTCATTGTCAGCGGTCAGACACACTGAACCGCCCTCGATGGAGCACTGCGCTACTTCCCCAGTACTGTAGGAGGCTATACCGTCCACTGTCTGGCATTCCACAGCGGTAATCTTGCCAGCCGGACAGAAGGCGCGTTTTTCGTCAGCATTCAACAACTGAAACAGTATTCAAATAAATACTTAAACAAGATGTGTTTGGGAAACAAAAACAATATGAACAATTCATATATATATATATATATATACAGAGAGAGAGAGAGAGAGAGAGAGAGAGAGAGAGAGAGAGAGAGAGAGAATGAGAGAGAGAGATAGAGAGAGAGAGACCTAGTATTCGATTTATCCCATCAATATTCTATTTATCCTACATTTTTTATAAATCAAAAATCAGATTAAATTATCTGAATCTTAGAAGGCAGCTGTGAGGTGAATGTGACGTGGACATTGCGTACCTCTCTATCACCATCGCCAGTGCCCGGAGTGTCAAAATTGCTCCAGCTTGACCACTGGCACGTCGGTATTAACCAAGAATCTGCTGTTGTTGTCATGGCGAGTGTAACGGTGTGGAAGCTGTTGTCTGGAACAGGAAACACACAATGTAAATTGAGTTCTGGAACAGTATTTTTTTCATTGTTTTAACATACGAATCATCACATTTATGCTTTATTCAATGAAAGCTTTAACTGTTTAAATTTTATCATACTTTTAAAGTAAATTAACGCTCATATAAAATGTCGTACAATTATTTTCGCCATGTACCGTTAAGAAATATATAAGTATTAAAATAATAAACATATTTTAAGCTGGGTCTTAGTTTTACGCCTTAGTAAGGTCTTACCAAGGTATGGATTCCTGGTAGGTCCGTCTGAGGGAATCAGTGATGGGAAGTTTGACCCAATATGGCCGCCTTCTAGAGTTGTTATTTCTGTTACATGGAAACATAGTACAAGATATGTCGCTTTGACCAGTTAGAAAAAAAAGACAACATGGTGTATTTGAAATGAGCCGCATTTGAGTTATTGCAATAATTTCAAGACAATTTTACTACAATAAAGAAGGAACTTTAATAGGTCATATCAAACTATGACCAATAAGCAGCAACTTGTCCAATACAAAGATGTGTATAATTTGCATGATGCGAATTAAATGTTCGTAGTTTTATAAAAGCTCATTTTGGAAATCGTTTATTAAAAATTACCCGATTTAATGATACAACTACTAGTTTTCGAATCGCTTAGTCTATTCGTTTATATTTTAATCAAATATTTCAATATTTCCTAACCTTTGCAGTCGCAGTAGTATCTGATCTTGTTGTCGCTGCACGGTACGGGGAAGTTGTCGGCGTCCGTACATCTAGCATCCATGTTTATCCACGAGGACCATTCCCCCACACACGCGGTAGGGGTGGACGTGGTTACTGAACCGGATGTGCTGGTTGATGCCGCACCGACATTGGTAACTTCATGTCCAAACAAATACTTTTACACATCAAAACATGAACCTAGATTGTAAAGCCAGCATAACGTGTTGCGTTCATTAATGACGTCATTTGAAAGTCTGTGCATTTTAGTCAGTATCTAGCCTTTTGTATTTTGTACCGATGTTACATCAGTATATGACTTACTATATGCATATCGTGAAAATGGTACAGAATGACAAGATGTGACCAGATCGTTATATCTTATGTTTTTCCCACAAACAAAAATGCTTATTAACAAAATCATGTTGATAAATGTTATATGTGTGTACTGATTTGTCATTTTGCTTATGTGTTGTGTATTAAATAATTTGATAGGGTTGCATTACATGAAAAACGAGGAATAGCAGAAGATACATAACAATACATCGTGACATGCTTAACTCGTTCGTGTATGTGCTATATATGTATTTAATCAATAAAAGATTTAAAAAAACAACAAAGATTATAAGATTTTAAGACATTCAAACTGCAATTAGGCGAATGAAAAGAACCAACCTCGTGCGATAAAATGAAGCCAACAAATGCTGACAAAGGAATGCTGAATATCCATGGTATATGATGTCCTCAATCCTGTGTTTATAGATTTAATATTTACATAAACAACTAGATAACATTTAGTCGGAAAAAAACTGTTGTTGTGAAAGTACTACGCATGCAGAGGGCATATTTATATGAAGAAGAAATCAAATAAATTGCTTTGGTAAAACCTGTTGAAGGACAAGAGGCATCAAACCTGAGGGTTTGATTCGTGCAAACGAAAGGGTATTCCAAAGCTGATTTCGGTCAACCTAAATAAAGCTATCTTAAACGATCACATAATAACATGGTTCATACATGCAATGATAACCGATAAAAATCATGATATTAAAACTCACTTAATTAACACATTTTTCTAACACTAAAACGTGTTCGTGTTACTTTCATCAATCGTCTTATGTAAAAAAAGATAAATGAATTGTATTATTAGCCTTACTTTAATTTTTCATCATTAATCGCATTGTTCTGATTGCAAAGAAATCAAAGCGGACAATTCAGCGTGGATATGTGATAGTCAACAGACACAGTTTACACAGAAACCTATGCGGACAACGTTGTGGAGCAAAACGATTGAAGATAAAATTCCACACCACAAGTTGAAAATCCACAGGAAGGCAAAAGTGTCAGGCCCTCTTTGTTAAATAAAATAAAATATGGTCCATTTAATTTGGAGTCAAGTACAAGCAATTTAGCTCTGTCCCTGTAATTGTAAAATATTTTCCATCATGATTTAACACTTTTTGTAACGAATGCCGAGAGTTATGAAACAATATAATGCCGGAAATGTAAACTTGTTTAGTGACTTGTTTAGTCACTACATGTATAACCGGTTAGTGACAACTTCTTTTTCACGTTTGTGTAACGTAAGAAGTATATAATTTCATACAGCTTTATACAACATTTAATTACTCTCACTCACTCACTCACTCACTCACTCACTCACTCACTCACTCACTCACTCACTCACTCACTCACTCACTCACATACTCACTCACTCACTCACTTACTCACTCACTCACTCACTCACTCAATCACGCACTATCTCACTAATTCTCTCCCTCCCTCATCATGGATGTGAATTTTCTTAAAATGGTTGAAATGACTCGATCACATATTTTACGAAAGCCAAAAAACTGGTTTCTGAAGACGATATTAAACACTAATAAACATGCAAGTCACATTTTCAATGGCTATTTTGTTAAATGTGTTT
This sequence comes from Dreissena rostriformis, assembly GCA_007657795.1. NCBI lineage: Eukaryota > Metazoa > Mollusca > Bivalvia > Myida > Dreissenidae > Dreissena > Dreissena rostriformis. The sequence goes on along the minus strand of VMBQ01001871.1, from coordinate 55,538 downwards.
CAATTTTCAGTCCATTTGAATACAGAATGAACAAGTATCAAGTGATTGTTTAGCAAGGTGTATTGAGTGATGCTCAGGTGAGTAGTGATTATTGAAATTCTGCGAGAATATTTGTACAGCGAATTGCGGTCAACCTATCAATATGTTATCAATTGTAAAATGTTATATGAATTTGTATCGCTTGATTAATGATTTAGGCCTGATTTGTATAAACATTTTATGTTTTATTTCATTGATTACTTGTATTAAAAAAAATCAGTTAACCAACTGTTCAAATGTTTGCATTCGTTAATACCACAGCAAATATTTTAAAGCTACAGTAGGGTACACTGATTCGGTGTTTATGGCCACAAAAGGAGGGTATATTGTGTTTAAACAATTGGACTGGCTATCTCAAACACCTTCCGTTCCTATATTGCCTTCAGAAATACTCTTGATTGTTCTGAGCTCCCTTTTGAATTATTGGCCCAAATGTGTTTGTCACAAATACATTAGTATTTGATATTATCCTTTAAACACGTTGAAATGTTTAACACGCTTTTATATTTACTTGAGAGACATTCCAATTGCATAACTTTTGTCTTTTGCTATAGATTTTAGACTAAATACAGGAAGAAATGTATGAAACAGTTCTGTTTTCAAGTGAATAACTGTGTAACTGTTCTTTATATACGTGTACATCTTATCTAGTACATTTGTTTTGTGTGTCACTATTTGACAATCAGTATCTTGTCGTAAATAAATGACGGGATGCTTTAATAAGGGTTTTCTCATGCTGGTACAGATGTAGTTTCACTGTGTGCATGTATCAAATTAAAATAACCGTTCAGTTTCGACAATTTTGTTTGTCTTCTCAGGACGATTCCAATCTGGAGGTCAGTACATTTTGGATCATGTGATAACTTCATATATGTATATATAAATCTGCTTAAGGCATTAGGGGTACCGTCTCTCTCTCTCTCTNCATTGATGGTATAACACCCCATGGAATAAACTAGCCTCTATCCCACCTTGTTGAATAAACCTGTCGCGTGCTATTTTTCGATCACTTGTGGGTTTTTCCAAAAAATCGAGAATCTGCGCTTGTCAACTGCGGAATAACAAATCGTCTAAAAAATGCGATATTTGTACATTATTTATGTAAAAATGGAAGAAATAATAGGATAAATAGAATATTATGTGAGTTTTGGATAAAGATGAAGTTTATCATGCTCGGCTCGAACCATGGTAGCACTTGGCAAGCCTCGCGCTACCATGGTTCTTAGCCTCGCATGATAAACTTGATCTTTATCCAACACTCACATAATATTCTATCTCTCTATATATATAAAGATCAAACGTCTATCTAAATCAGTGCTTACATTGTTCACCTCCTTTTCAGGTTCCGATGATGCTTTTAGAATGCATGGTTGCTATTTGAATGCAGTTATTGTCACGAGGAGTGTGGCGTTTACAGGATCATCATTACTCAGAATTAGATTAAACGAACCTCTAAATATGTTAGTACCCAACCCATGGTGACTGTTAGTTGTGCAAACAGTAAAACATAGTTACTGAATGTATTTAATGCAATTTACACGAGGAAGGCAAAGCAAAGTAGCTTAGAAAATGAACATGGAAAATATAACATGATGTATCATCTACATAGTAATTTGTCACTTAATTTCTGGACCTCCCTGCTTTCTTAAATGAACAGAAAAATCAAATTAATTGTTATTAAACTTAATTTCATACAAAGCTTCGTGGTGTGAGCTTGCATAAAGCTCAGCAACATTAACTTCCTATTTGCATCGAAATTTTCAGTTAGCTTCAATACACCGTACATCAAAATGTGTACATATCCATACTCAGTACACCTATATCACTGAATATTGTCCATATCTACTTTAATTTCTTCACGCACACAATTGATTGTTTTAGCAGTTGAAGTCTTTTTCAAATTATTGAACAAATTAAGCCTATTCAGTTTTTTCATGTATGCCTTTTAAATGACGTAAATCTTTCTCGAAACAATGTGTGTTTGGGCTGAGGCCAGTTTGTCCCAGCTATTTAATGAGTCTTTGAAACTCATATGACACAGATTGTACAAATGTTGGTATCATACGATTGTAGATCATTGGAAGATATACATGATTCACATTATGAAAGATTCAATTGTTATCGAGTGGAATCATTGACAAACTTACCATGAAACGAATGCCCACACTGATGCGCACAATGAAAAGTCAATTTTGTACATGAAAATTCGTCTTCTCTTGTGGCGTTTTCTCACAATGCACTTTTGTATGGTATAGTTTGTGATGATCGCGTCAAGATCATAGGTGGGACTCAAGCAAAACAGTCCCAACGTATTTATGAACGGATCTGCGCTGAAGATCAGAATTGGGCCAGTATTGACCAACCCATTCTTAGACTTGAGAAAAAAGAGTAGTCTTAGACCCAATAAAAATACCTCAGAGTTTGCATATACACGGGCTAAAAATGGTGCTTTAATGATAAACAAATTGTTCTTAACGAAGAATTATATATAATTAAAAGTGTTAATCGTCACGCTAGACTTGATTTCAAGTAGTTTTAGTATTTTTAAGTTTTAGTAATTTTCTTTATTTTAAGGCCTTAGTCTAAGAATCAGTTGGTGAGCACGGGCCCTGTAGTAAATGACAAATCGAGGCCAGATCATGCCAAAGTATAACACATAGTATCTGAACGTATCGAGTCGTATCACATCATATCTAGTTCTAAAATGTCAGCAAAATGCCAAAATCAGTAACGCTTGGTGAGTTCTGTCGTTTGAATTAGATGCCATTTGGCGGTTTGAACATAACTTTGTAACTCTCTGCATAGTTTGCATTACGCGTACTCTTACGAGTACTAATTGAAAGCAAATCCACAGACCTCAAACGATGACGTTCTGCACAAATATGTCATAGCTAATGTGCAATAGCTTCAAGAAAGTGTTACACTTATAAAACACAAAGTTATACTTTGTCTCAAGATACAACAATCAAAAGCGATAGTTTGCCATTTTGTTGAGTCTTAAAGCCACTATTGTCAGGCAAAAAGAATAGCGAACAGATTGATGTCGTGAGCAAACTAATCGTAGAAAAGTGGAAAGTGGGAGCCAGAGTTGTCAGACTCAATGAAAAAGAGAAAAATGTCAACGGATAATATAATATATAATACAAATGTGTCTGTATCAGGTGTGTGCATGTATTGTTTTCTTCGCGTTTTACTTGTACTTAAACTGTTTGTACATGTACAAGATTTTAATATGCGCTAAAAGGGACACCACTCTTAAAAAAAATGAAGGACGGGAACAGTGAAATTATATCCCTTGAATCAATCGACAATTTAAAGATTTTGGCATGTTTTGAAGTTTGAAGTTTGTCATTAAACGCTTTAAATTGATAAAAATAAACATCAGAACTTAAGAGCTACAATATAAAAACAAGAATAAAAGTAAAAAAACAAGAGAAAAAAAAAAGAGAAAAAAAGTAAACCACTGACCCATGGAGTAAGAGCCAAGTGCCGAAACCATTCAGCGATCCGTCTTCACGTGTGTATGTGTTTAATTCAATGTTTATGTTCGGGTCGTCGTTGAGTCTTTGCGACTACATTTCGTGCGGACCTGACCATCCGTTTTCACATGGGTTGTCATTTATTTTATACTTTGTATAACTATCCACGTGTTGTTACAAAATATAACAAAAACACAAGAAGTCGACATATTTAGATCGTTTCGCGTCTGAGACGCTTTATAATTTTATCAATTTCTAACGATGATTTTTCGTAAACGAACGTGTATTTTCAGTATAAGTCTGCGGCATTAGCGTTATTTCGCACATTGATGTACATTGTTCATTTATTTCTTGACTCTGTGACAAAAAGTTTAAAAAAATCCCTTTTTGATAAACTGTGAACAAGTCCCTTTAAGTCATAATATAACAACGCTCAACGTCTTCTACAATATTCCCATTTTTATTTGTAAATACTTATTATTGAAATTCACTAAATATTCAAAACTTCATTCCATATGTGTTTTAAATTATGATAAATAGTTAAAAGGACGTGTTCATTGATCAGTACGGGTTTGTAACGATGTTTATTTTTGCCTCCAAAGGTCACGAGTTCGAATCCCGATTAAAACATTAAGATGCAGTCAACGTTTTTCTTGCAAACTTGTTTAAGATTATTCCAAATACTATCATGTTTGGTAGTAAAAACATCTACCGGGGTATTGATATTTAAAAAAAAAACACGAAAATGTGTGAAAAGTGGGGTTAATGCATGTGCGTAAAGTGTCGTCCCAGATTAGCCTGTGCAGTCCGCACATGCTAATCAGGGACAACACTTTCCGCATAAACTGTATTTTGCTTAGAAGAGATTTTCTTTAAATGTAAAATGCAATAAAAGCGGAAAGTGCCGTCCCTGATTAGCCTGCACAATCGACACTTAACGCATATGCATTAAACCCACTTTTAACAGAACGAGGCTCGTATGTATCTTTTTTTTTATTTATACTATATACTCGTATTACGCTACTGCCTTTCTTTACATGAACAATACTCGTAACAATGACGCATCCAGATGCATTCAGAGTCGTACGTTTAACAGAATAAGTTGTTAAACAATGTTTTGCGTCCAATTTAAAAGATTTGAAATTATGTTACTTTTACAGTGAACTCCGGCTCAGAAAAGCTAGCACTATTTTGGCAGGGAACAACAAAAGGTAATTAATGAATATTAAGCATAAATTTTGTATACAATTTATGTGTCCTGTAAATCAAAATGGACTTAAACGAACTCTAATATAATATACATTATGCAACTGTTATCAGTGCAAATTTAACAGTTTCAGTTCTTACTAACAGTAAAAATGGCGTAACTAAAAAATCAAGGAAAGGAGAGGAATTAATAAATCTGCGAATAGACATAAGGAAAATAGAATGCCTGGATATTTTCACGAATCGATTACTTTATGACAAATTTAATCTTCGCACAAAAGTTAATTCGGCAAACAGCGTAGACCCAGATTAGACGCCGCATGATGCGGCGTCTCATCTGGGTCTGCGCTGTTTGCACTTCGTTTAAAGATTTATGATCGTTTCAGCCAATTTCAAAAATAACATAAATCCAGATTTTTATAATTTTTTGTATCCTGATTGTTACTTCTATATCTGTCACAAATATTAAATAAGAAATGGGATCACCGTGAATTAATGTTAGATAATCAAATTTTTCAGCACAAAAATGAAAATGCACAAAATACACGTATCATTTTACAGTATTTTTAAACAAATATTGATCACAATATAATGTATTCATCATTTAAACGTGAGATATGATAGATGGCATGTTAATTTCGACAATTTCATTGTTAAAAATGAAAATGATTTTTTATGTTTTCACTCATAATAACTTATTTCCATTCCCACCAGTTAACCATTTTTATTTTTTTATTTTTATATGTAAAATATTTCTCATTTTCAACATGTATTTTTCTCAATATTGGCCAAATTGGGGAACTTTTTTTTTCACGGCAATCAATGTGTAATTTAGGAAGAAAAAGAGAATAGCTCTCAGTGATATATAGTTTATTTTAGCTTTTACGAAAAAGTAAATTAAGCACTGTAAACTCGAAACGATCAATCGTCCTTAAAAATGTTGCAGAACATGATTGATGACGTACACCATGACCTGTGTCATGCGAAAATGGGTCTTATGCCAGATGCGGCCAGAGTAGCTTCAGACAAGCCTGCTCATCCGCGTAGTCTGGTCAGCAGCTTCACCAATGTGATCACGAAACCGTGCCTGATTGTAAAGCGGACAGCGTAGCTCCTGACTAGACTGCGCAGGCTGGTGAGGAGCGACGGCTGTCTCTCATATCCTAAGACCCATTTTCGCATGAAGCTGGTCATATGCTAGTAGAAATCAATGGACTAATTGTACAGTTGCAAGACGAATAATTAAGCTTTAAGAGGATGAAATGTCTGATCTAAACAGTATAATGATTGCTAGTTTCCATTAAAAAAATCGCCCATGCTTAACAATCAGAAAAGTGGTCAAAACTAAGAAATATTCACAACCTTGGTCCGTCAATTAAAAGCATCAAACCAAGATATTAAATGTGAGTGAATGTTTAGTTGCCGCAGATTTTTGCCAAAACCGGAAACAAGTCTCCACAAGTCGTCAGATTCTTTTCGCACACAAGTAAATAAACATCCTGGTATTCAAGGTGTTGATAAAATAAACATTGAAAGTATAATTTACGGTACCGCAGCAGTATCTTCCAAAGAACCACAAAATAAATGAGCCTCGCTCTGTGAAAAGGGGGTTTAATGCATGTGCGTAAAGTGTCGTCCCAGATTAGCCTGTGCAGTGCGCACAGGCTAATCAGGGACGACACTTTCCGCTTTTATGTTTTTTTTGCGTTAAAATGAAGTTTCTTCTCAGCGAAAATCCAGTTTAGGCAGAAAGTGTCGTCCCTGATAAGCCTGCACATGCATTAAGCCCTCCTTTTCACTGAGCGCTGGTCAAAATAATATCGAGACGTGTCCAGACAGCTTCTCCATGTTCATTATGGCGCCGTTCGCGCTCCCATCTCATTTTAATCGATGGAACAACGTTGTGGAACACGTTTGACAAGTTTAGGGAGACGCACGTGAATCTTGTAAAAAAACTCAATTTTTAATTCAATAGAAAAAAAACAAACACATATTTTTGTTGATTACCACGTCTTAAGTTTGTTTAAAAGTACACGGAATTCAACTAAATTTTTAATCACTACTTCGTTCAGCAAATAATACCTGTCAAAACATTAGCATGGATATACTTGTTCACATTTGCAGAATTGTCAAATGCATGTCTTATTTTCTAATTGAATTTTTACAATTATTATTTGCATACATTTATACTTAAAAGTATCTACTGCGTTATGCTCAAACAATATAATCGAACTAGTCTCGCAGTATGAGTGTACAAATTATACATTGTAAAATTGGTAATAATTATTTTAAACCACCGGTAAATAAATAAATTGTAAAATAAGTTAATGGTACTGTTAATTTTTATCAATCATAGTTATTAACATGTTATAAAAATTTGATTAAATCAGTCGTTATTAGTACGGCACTAAATATGTTTGTAGTATAAATTATGTGTTTATTAAATTCAACTCATTTTTGAATCATGACTTCGTTTAGTAAATAATGCCCATTTAATAAACACATAATTTATACTACACACATATTCAGTACCGTACTAATAACGATTGATTTAATCACATTTTTATTAAATCCAATTATTACAAATACAAGATGGTGGAAATCATTTCACTCGTAAAACTCGGGGGTTAAATAAGCTGCGTTTCATCTGCGTCGAAACTGCGACATTTTTCTTTTAACTTCACTGAATTTCATAACCGATAAATTACACGCTCAATTTGCGTCGAGTGCATTATCAATTACCCCTGTTCAGGCGATGTCGCAAATATCTCCCATACAATATCTGTGACTCCTCCCATGCTCATAATAACCGATAACTAGCCCCGCCTCTTCGCGTTTCAAAGCCCCCTTTGTCGGGAGAGAAGTCCCGTTATGGCACGCGCCCGGGGTCGATAAAGCTATCCGTTATCACCGGACCGGGTACAGCACGCGACAATGCAGTATCGAAATTCCGATTGGCTGTTATAAATAGTTTCACGTGCCTGCTGTTTAACTCGAGGATGCTTATAAAGCCCCGTTGTTTCTAAAATGGGCTAATTTTGTTAACATTACGTTTCATTAAATTCTCGTTGAGGATTGTCGATTTATAAGTTCCAACGTGTCAAATGAAATATTTAAATATAGGAATGTTGGAAGACATCCAGCTCGACTATTCGGTAGATGATTATTTTGATGATTTATCGGAATCTTCCTATTCAAACACGGACGATGAATCCGTTTTTACCAGCAACGTGTTTTCGAATAACTCACAGCACTCATTCAGTCAGACGAAGTACGGAAAATGTCGACGTAAACGTAAGAAAGACGTCCACTTCCAACTCCAGCAACGTCACGCTGCAAATCAACGCGAACGACGTCGAATGCAATCGATAAATGACGCTTTTGAAGGGCTGCGTGCGCACATACCGACGTTGCCGTATGAGAAACGTTTGTCAAAGGTGGACACGTTACGTCTTGCGATCGGGTACATAGGATTCCTGGCGGAAATGCTCACCGCAACGTCAGACGGAGATCAGGACGTCGCTGAAACATTAACAAAACAACGGAAGATTATTGTACATTCACATATTGGTGAGCATACGTTACTTTTCCTTCTCTATAAGTTAATGTTTACGTTCCTAATACTGGTGATACAGTATTCCTGAAAAATGTTTATAATGTGCCTTCATTAAACAATAATTTTCTACGGATTTATTCCTATGATGTTGTACTATTCAGAGTGTTTTACGATTTACCTCCAATATAAAATGAGTTATTCTGTTATACTTATGTACTTTGTCATATTGCTGCAGTCTTTGGTTTCAAAACACGCCATTTTCCATGCAATGTATTATACTTATCGAACTCTCATAAAATAGTTACGTTTTAATAGTTTCATTGTTGTTTTTTTTTGAATTGCAAGAATCTGATACGTTTCTTTAGTCTTCTATGTGTGCACAATCTGTAAAGATGTCAGATTTGTGGAGTTTAAAAACGGGGCTCCAGAACCTATCAACCTATTTTATTCACCCCTCCCCCTCTCAAAGTATACATAATTTTAATACCGCACGACATTGATAAAGTACACATATACTTAAGTTTTTAGACCACCCCGCTTTACCATATGTCGTCCATACTATAAAGACGTGCCATTCATTGCAATAAAGAAAATAATAATATATTATTAATGGTTATTGCTTAATTGGCATTCACTTTTTCTTTTTGTACGCTTTTTAAAATAGTACCAAATGTACAGAAAGACAGCAATTCGTCCGAAAAAATAACAAAATAATATGTGTATTCAAGCAAACAAGATATAAAAATATAAATTATTTAAATCTTAATGTATTGGACTTTTTCTTTTTTTTACCGATTTACTAAGACAAAAAAGCAACAACTTATCTATATAATTTTGCAATTAATTAATAAATTGCATTTTTGTGCGAAACTGGCATTAAACTGTTACTTTTTTATCGATTAAAATTTTAAAAACCAATCTAATAAACTTGTGCATACTTTCATTTTCAGGATATGATCCTTTCTTTCCGTCTGATGTTCCAACTATTATCGGTCATTCCCTCTCCTGGCGAGACGAAAAGATCCCCGTACTGGGCCCCAACAACACACTGAGGGCAAAAATATGGCGACCGGAAGTCCCAAAAGAGCGCCAGTCGGACAGAATTCAATCACCCACAGTGATATCGTCAGAACCGTCATTATCATCACCAACAGCAACAACACTGACTCTTACGAACGCATCATCGCTCAAGAAATCAGTTTCTAGCCCAATAACGTTCCGTGATATTGGAAACGTGGAAATAGGACTGGATGAGACGCTTTCGAACTCTGAGTGCAATGACGTCTTAAAAGAATCTTCTAATATTACTGAAGCGTTTCATGACGTCATAAGTGAACGTACAAGATAACGTTAGCCGTGTTGTATAAGAAGAATACTGAATGATATATTTCACACAGTTATTTATTGATGCATGAGATGGTTATTGGTACAATCTAGTCGTTATAACAAAATCATGAAAAAACATGCATAGAAATTGTTTTAACCAACTACTTATTTATTATATGTTATGTTTTCATTTGTTAAAATAAATTAATAATGCTTGTAATGATTGTGTTTGTTATTAAATTGGTTATTTTATTCATGCCATGATACGTTTAGGATTAAAATCGAATTAACGAAAATCACATTAACAGAACATTCAGAATAAGAAGATGAAGAGAGAAGAAGGAAGATTTTTTTATCCATTTTTGTCGCGGTTTTTACTAGTCAATATTCCACTCTCCCGTAACCTTCGTTTACAAAATATTAATTGGAATTTAGTATAACCTAAAAGACACAGTTTGTCTCATCAAACAGACGACGTAATTCATGCGTAAACAGTGTTTAAAGATCGAAAACTTTGAGAGATAGCCCCGTGAAAATGTCCGGCATTAACGACCTGCGACCACTCGAGACCCGAATAATATTATGACCAAATGTTTAATTACTATTATCGTCCCTTTATATCTTGCGATATATTGGCGCCCGTCCTTTTCAAGATTTGAATATCAATTCCAAATATGAAAGTTGATAACCCTGTGTCCTTTTCATATCCGAGAATTTACTGTCCCCGACTGGCTCCGTATTGCGGGCTCGACTAAATGTTCAAAGTAATAATTGTCCGAATATTCATAAGAAACACGGTTTTATATGTGTCGTGTTCTGAGAAAACTGGGCAAAATGCTTGTGCGTAAATTGTCATCCCAGATTAGCCTGTGCCGTCCGCACAGGCTAATCAGGGACGACAATTTCCGCTTTTTTGGAATTTTCCGTTTAAATGATGTCTCTTCTAAGCGAAAATCCAGTTTAGGCGGAAAGTGTCGTCCCGGATTAGCCTGTGCGGACTGCACACGCTAATCTGGGATGACACTTTACGCACAAGCATTTTGCCCAGTTTTCTCAGAACACGACACATAGTATCATCATCCGAGTCATCATTCTTAAGGTCAATAAATATTTAATAGTTTTAAGATTTTTTTTTCGTCTGTATGCAAACGCATCCGTAAGAATACGGCCTATAGATGCTCTTGATAAAAAAACATTACCGGTCACCAATGTTGTCCGACGATCGCTGGTACACTTGCAATTTATGTATCCCGGAAAAGCAACCTTTCTGAAAACCCACTAATCTGCTGGTACAAATAAAGCTGACCCATTTATAATCCTTTCAATATCACACACAATATCAACCGTAATTATTTAAAGTGAGCTTTAATTGGTTGATATAATGGACCAGCGTTGTTTGTACCGATTGATTCGTGGGTTTTTCTAAACTCGTGCAAATTCCGGGATCAGTCTATTCACTTAGCCCGGGCTCAATTTTCCATTCTTGACGCGTGTGAGGTTTGTTGGTGGTCACCATACCAGACATGCGAGCTTTACCTAAGGTATCAAACCCTCTCCAACCCACGGCGCAAGATCACAACAAACATTGATGTGAGCCTCGCTCTATGAAAAGGGCGTTTAATGCATGTGCGTAAGGTGACGTTCCATATTAGCCTGTGCAGTCCGCCCAGGCTAATAAGGGACGACACTTTCTGCCTAAGTTGGATTTTTGCTAGGAAGAGACTTTCTTTTGCGAAAAATATCAATAAAATCGAAAAGTGTCGTCCGCAAAGGCTTATCTCGTACGACATTTTACGCGGATGCATTAAACCCCCTTTTCAAAGAGCGCGACTCATATATTTAAGTAACAAAACTGGAAATTGCAGTTCCAGTATAAAACAAAAATAAAATTAAAGAAACCAAAAAAGTTATATTCACCTGGGCTCGAACCACTGACCCTTAGAGTGAAGGTCTTACGCTTAAACCACTCGGCCATCCGTGCTTACATGATGAATGAAGTATTTTTTCCTTATATAAGCATTCCTCCTTATGTCACAACATATAACAATAACAACAGAACTTTCCAAGTTATAAAATCGTTTCGCGTTGAAACGCTTTATAATTTCAGGTTTTTCAATCGTCAAACGATGCATATAATGGATATTTTAGAGCATGGTAAATGTTAAGTATTACTGTTTTCTAAAAAAAAAAACATAACATTTTATCACAAATTTTGAAAATGTCAACAATCTGTGAACACGTTCCCTTAAGGCTTTAGTTATGATCTTAATCTTGTTGTTTCCCTGAATTCACGTGTTACACGCATCTGTTTCCGGTTTAGACTTGGATAAGCAGCCGACACGTTAGGAGACCATCCCGAAGAAGAAAGAAGTTACTTAGGTACAATTTAATTTAAGATTGTAGTTACGAGCAGTGCTAAAATCTAAATATATTCCGGTAACATGATGGACTAGTGGTTATGAGCAGTGCTAAAATCTAAATATATTCCGGTAACATGATGGACTAGTGGTTTTGAGCTGTGCTACAATCTTAATATATTCCGGTAACATGACGGACTAGTGATCAGTCACTGCTAAAATCTAAACATATTCCGTTAACATGACGGACTAGTGATCAGTCAGTGCTAAAATCTAAATATATTCCGGTAACATGACGGATTAGTGATCAGTACCCGCTGCCGATGGTTAGCAGCCCATCCCGCATGCGAAATGACACTTTAACACTATCAAATTTTACACCGAACATAATAATTATCGGCAGCGGCCTGGGCAATATAAATGTAGTAAATTATTTTATTAAAAAGGCGCGCACGTGCCTGGGATGGGGCCGTGTCAATATTTCGCCGTCAGAAATCAATTGAAAGTGTTTTTTCGCGCCGGCACGTTGACTTTTAATGTCATACAAGGTACACATGTTGGGACTCTATAATAATAGAGGTCAACCGAAAGAAACCATTAGTTTCTTTAATGGTGACAGTGCTTTTCTTGTCATGGCGATAAATCGAAGTATCATTATTCATAATGTCGTCGAGTTCACTTCCTTTTTGCCCATTTGTTTCGACGGTTTGGCTTAAGCATCAGATAATTGCGAACGATAGTCTTCTCCTTTAGGATCCGTATACAGCACGCGAACTCGATACTTCCAAGACGATTGCCATATGAGATATTGCAGTTGTGTGAATCGATGCTCAAACATTAGCCAATGCTATTTGCATTTTGTATTCAAGAACATTGTCTTTCACAGTGCTATCGTTTTCCTTCGAGAGATTTCGAACGAAGTTTCGCTATCGATATCAAGATCCCAATATTGTGGTTCTAATAACTGTCGTCTGAGTACAAAAAGTTTGTTTGCATCTCTTCTTAATTAAATTTACCCAGTTTCCGAATTCAGAATGGATTCGCATCTAACCACCGCAAATGATGCTCGCTTAACCGGACTCTGTTATTCATCCGGGCATCTAAGAACTCCGCCATGTTTGACATAGCTGGGAAGGGAGCAGTTGTTAAGGTGATTCAATATTTATTAATTGTCAGGGAGGAGTAATTGATGTTGGATGGTATTTCAGACTACCTGATTTCGTGTCGAGTGTCCAGCGTTGTTTTATAAGGCTTTAGACGCTAGTGATTTGCAAACAAAATTCATCGATCCATCATAATTTGGGGAAGCAGCGATAGGAAAATAACAAATTTGTGTTACTGTTTTTACGTTGTGAACGTATATACATGTATACCAATTAAAGCTGATTTACCGAGCGTTTAGAAAGATTCGCAAATAAGTAGTTTTTAATGTGGTTGCTTTTTGATACAATTTAAACGATTCCGTTCATTGAATAAACACGTTGAATTCTTCGAGTTTAACTTATTGTGTGTTGTGGCCTATCTCCAGTCTTCGGAGACTGTCAGTGTAAGACTTGCGACTTATTTTGTTAAAGGGACCTTTTCACAGATTGTGGCATGTATTGAAGTTTGTCATTAAATGCTTTACATTTGATAAATGTAAACATTTGAGCTTCGGTAAAAAGCTCCAGTATAAAAGACAATAATAAAATTAAAGAAAAAAAAAGTAATCCTCAACAGTGCTCGAACAACTGACCCTTGGAGTAAAAGTCTAGCACTTAAACCACTCAGTTCACATACATTGGGTTGTGTATTTGATAAATAATATATTGAGAGCGACGTCTCTGATTATATAAGCAATCCTCGTAATGTCACAAAATAAAACGATAACATCAGAACTCTCCAAATTATTCAATTGTTTCGGGTTTGTAACGCTTTATAATTTTCAAGTTTTTTTAAATCGTCAAAAGATGCATATAATAGATATTTAAGAGCATGGTGAATGTTGAGTACAACTGTTGCCTTGCAAATATCATCACTACAAGGAAGATATGCAAATCTGGAAAAAAAAATCAATTTTGTCAATTTACCAAAACGTGAAAAGGTCCCTTTAAAAGGTCTCACTGTTTGGCAATTGATGTCAAAATAAAGGGCCGCATGTTAAAATAAGGGTTCTCCACTGATTCTGCAGCTGAAGTTTCACTTTGTGTATGTTTAATATGCGTGTATTTTACTGACAAAATAAACAAGCAATTAAAACTGTAGCAGGATTCCTTAGTTTAGAGTATATTAAGGAATTTAATACTTTCTAAAATAGTATTGCTGATCATATCATATCCAATGAATTGAGAAATATAAGTTATTAATACATTTTAAAATATCTAAAACAACGAATCATTTACAGCTAAACAATAGTAAGTCGATTGTCGCGATGAATTTAGGCGCGAAATGCGAAAATGGGTCTTATGCATCCGCGCAGAATGGTCAAGAGCTACACTGTCCGCAAATGAATACATGACACCATGCGTGACTTTATAGCGGACAGGGAAGCTACTGACCAGTCTGCGCGGATGCATAACACACATTTTCGCAAGACGCGGCCAAATTTTTGTTTTCATAATTTTAAAAAAGAGTACGGGCCAATTATAGTCGATGTTTGTTTTATCGAGATGCGATTTATGCTGTTCTATTCTGTTCTGATTTAAGACTGTTTTCAATTAAAAGTGTACACTAGCGGAAAATAAACACGCTTCTTTTCATGTTAGTTAATATCAACTGGAAATTATCTATCAACTGTTTAAATCTTACTTTATATGAACCCTCGCCATTGTAATTGACAATTATGGGTATAAATTACATCTGTGGGACGGTATGCAAACATTTCTATTTACATCAAATGTTTGTACACAATTATCATCGATTCCGAAAGTACTTGAGTTATCTAATCTTTTACTAGTGGTTTGCGGATTTTCGCGGAGTCGGAGTATCTAAACGTGTGCAGAAAGGCCTTCAGCAGGTGAGAAAGACCCCTATCAGTGATTAAGTGCTTATTTGTTGTTATTTAATGGCGCGTGCGCGTGCGCGCGCAATTCGAGAGTCAGCAAATACGATCGATCCACCGATACGAATTTCCGCCATTTTGATTTCAGATCGTTTGACGTCGTTGACTGGTAATTAATAGATGTTTTATAGTCCTTTGCATAGTATTTCTGTTTTCGGTTTCTTCTGTCCTTCAGAGATAACCATCTCATTGAACATTTGCAGCTCCGAATCCCCGCTTCGGCGCGCAGTATTCATTCACCAGTTAGCAAAAATGTACAAAGAAAGATTTGCATATTTTGGAGCTAGAAAAAAACAATTTGTTGCGTGTTTTCATCTGCAGAAATTACCAGGCACTCGTGTGTAATTTATAACCAACCGAACAATCAAAACTATTGTATCGCCAAGAACTATCGTCTCATATATTTGACGTCGCATTTCTCTTCAGCGAAAACAAATTAACACCGAAGAAATTTATAGTCAATTAGGAAAGGACTTCCCCTTGCACCTCTGTCCTTTATGCAACAGCGTTCACAGACAGCATAGAGGTGCGATAATTAGGTCTCTATAGAAAACTGACATCAATTGATAATCGCTTCGTTTTTCATAGAAAAACAGCGAACAACCGAGTAAAATGCGAGTGTTTAATTTAATTTATAGGTTCAAAAATATGCACATCCATCGATAAATGTGTGTTTGATTGAACAGACAAGAATCAATTTATCACAGATACCAGAAATTCGTTTCGAAATAGCTTTAATTATGTCACGCAGTGTTGAGCCCATATTTGTCCGCAGACTCTAAAAGAACACATCGACCTTTTAGATCAGATTCACATGACATCAAAGTGTTCACCTGTAGTCAACGCAGTTCCACGGTACAGAAATCTGGGAATATGAAATTGTCGCGTGTTTTTCCTCCTCCTCCTCCTCCTCCTCCTCCTCCTCATCATCATCCTCATCATCATCATCATCATCATCATCATCATCATCATCATCATCATCATCATCATCGTCTTCGTCATCGTCATCGCCATCGTCATCGTCATCACTATCACCATCACCATCTTCTTCATCATCATCAGCAGCAGCAGCAACAGCAGCAGTCGCATCATCATCATTATTATCATCATCAGCAGCAGTAGCATCGTAATGATCATCATTTAATTAAAATTGTTATTTTTCCATTCTTCCCTCTAATTATGACATTGAGCTGAGCTAACGTATCTTTCGATCGTACATTTGCATCTTAGTCTTGGCAGGTTGAAGTTAGCGACTAACATGTTTTCATAAATTATAGAGATTATTAATTAAGTTCTTCGAATCCATTATCGATGTATGTTATTAATATGATGACCCTTTAACAAAAACTGCCTGTGGTGAAATCTTGATAGACGGTGCAAACATTCGAACCGCTGCAGCATCTTAATGGTTGGCTCTAAAGTTGAACCCGTCAGACTCGGTGACATGCATGGCGCTTATTAATGCAAATTTTTACGTTTTCCGCGCATCGTTCTGAAATAATTAAAAATGATAACAATTTATGTTTCCGATCGTATCCTTCCATAAACAGAAATATGCCGGGAACCAAAACGAAATGGCGGCAGTACATGTCCGATCCACGTGGATGCTATCTAGTCAAAATACCGAGACGTCCCGTGAAATCTCGAGAAATCTTGAAGCAATCGACGACATTAACTCGCGAAACGATAAAGGTGTAACCTAAAATGGTTGTAATGAAATTTAAGATCTGGTATTAAAGATTATTCCATCTGATATCCCAACCTCGTTTTGCATGATTTACGGTCAAACCCTTTTTGTACGCTGTTATAGCGTTAAAATACGATATTTTTAAAGCTTGATACGTCCAGTGGGTAGCGCGTTAGATTTTGCTTCAATTCCTTGAGCAGGCAGCATTTTTAAATCAACTGTTTTATTGTTATAATATTTGTTTTAGATTTTTTTTTCGAAAAGGGTTATTTAAAAACACTGATATTCCAAGCAAAACCATTAACATCAAAACGCTGAGCGCGAGTGAAGAGCTCTGAGGTCGTCGTCATGACAAAAGAAAGAAGCCAGAGGAAGGATATTTTCTGCAAGATAAGACATAATTTTGAGTGTCTCTGTTGCTTCCATAAAGAGTGTTTCGTTTCGTTTCATTTATTAAACAGGCACATTTTCACAACATGTGAATAGAATGAGCAAATACAGTTTATATAACAAAATAACAGGAAACAACGGTAAATTACAACGTTCAAGACGGAATGTGGAAACCTAAAACATGCAGAATTAAAAATCGACCTATCCTTGTCATTTATATCAGTTAATGGCACTACATTTATGAATAATACTATTTTTACTTGTAAGATGTAATAATTCATTTTTTTAACTCGGTTTATTGAGTACTTTGTTTGTATAGTATAATGTTACCTTGTTTCATTGATTTACCACTCTAGTTTTTTTTAACCATGTTTTTCTTAAAAAGGCGAGATGTAATGTATACATTGTTTTGTGAATCTCTGACATTGTTTGAAATTTGCCATTTTGCTAAACAATGAACTTGTCTTTTTAAATGACCCGAGTGCCTGCTATGGCTTAAACGTAATATCTAGCTATCTGAAACGACTTTAGGTGTCCGGAGTGAGTACATGTGATCATTTATTGACGCTTTCAAGCTCATTGGAGTGCAGAAAACGCAAACGGCTATCAACTTACGTCAAGGAGGTGGATAATACCAAGACTTATGACTGATTACATCACGGACTACTTTTGACCGAATAAATCACGGACTACTTTTGACCGAATACATCATTGACTACTTTTGACCGGATACATCATGGACTACTTTTGACCGATTAAATCATGGGCTACTTTTGACCGATTACATCATGGACTACTTTTGACCGAAAACATCATTGACTACTTTTGACCGGATATATCACGGACTACTTTTGACCGAATACATCACGGATTACTCTTGACCGAATACATCATTGACTACTTTTGACCGGATACATCATGGAATACTTTTGACCGATTACATCATGGACTACCTTTGACCGATTACATCATGGACTACTTTTGACCGGATACATTATGGATTACTGTTAAACAAATTTTCAAGTTTATGCAATATACCTCATACTGTTATGTTAACTCGTGTAACATGAATATTCGCATATTGAGACCAGATTTGAGGTCATTCTTATTTGAATGACAATACACAACCCCGTGGGTTTAGAAAGTTTTATATGTACCTGGTGTAATAAGCGAGAAAATCCGTGTTTAGTGAGTTCCGAATAACAACTTTTCATGAACGCAATCAAATATTTATTCGATACCGTTACGTGTGCTGTGAAAGTTCTTTACTATTAAACAGACTGTTTCTAGGTGAACATCGGCTTAAAACAGGGATGTTTATTGTCAACGACTTTATGTGATATGTACATAAATTATTTGAGTGAACTATTAAAAAAACAGCGGTATTGATATTGATAATGATGGTGCATTGATTTATCATCTGTTCTATGCTGATGAGCCTATATTGTTAGCAAACAAATAAGATTTACCGTTATTGATCGATATACTGTCTCAATTCTGTACGATAAACAAACTGTCTATTAATATAAGGAAAAACACAATTTAACATATTAGAACAGCAAGAATGCCGGCATTAGAGTTTGAGTACAGAGGGGGTAATCACGTAATAGACAAGATGGTGACGTCCTTGCCGAGAAGGTATTTTTCGCCGTTTTATACCACTTATTACTTTTGATTAATTTTTAAATAACGCTCACTTTCCAGTCATATCAGTCAGAAAGTTATTAGCGTTTATCTAGTATTAAAATTCGCTTTATATATTGACTTTACGGGCTGCGAATTTTCTTAGTGGAGTTGTAATAAGGTCAAGAAATTGTGCAGCGAGTAATGTCGAGATATAGAGCGAATATTTATACGATATAAACGCTTATCACGTTCTTGCCGATATTGCTGAAAAGTGAGTGTCATTTTAACAATGAATAAAAGTAATAAAAGGGTATAAAACGGCGAAAAAAACCGGTCTCGGCATGGACGTCGCCAACTTGTTTGTCACGTGATTACCCCCTATGTATTAGTTAAATAATGACGTTATAGAACGAGTCAGTTAATATCGCTACCCAATCCTCGTAGTTACTTACACTTAGGATTATTCGGTAACTGAAATCTACATAGCAACAGTCGCTATCAAGGGCATTAGGACGACTGATTATCTAGTGTAGTTCGCTAGGGCACTAGGATGACTGATTATCTAGTGTAGTTCGCTAGGGCATTGGGATGACTGATTATCTACTGTAGTTCGCTAGGGCATTAGGATGACTGATTATCTAGTGTAGTTCGCTAGGGCATTAGGATGACTGATTATCTAGTGTAGTTCGCTAGGGCATTAGGATGACTGATTATCTAGTGTAGTCAACACCAAGGGCATTAGGATGACTGATTATCTAGTGTAGTTCGCTAGGGCATTAGAATCACTGATTATCTAGTGTAGTTCAGGGCATAAGGATGACTGATTATCTAGTGTAGTTCAAATGCATTAGGATGACTGATTATCTAGTGTAGTTCGCAAGGTTGAATGGGCAATAGTGTAGTCACTAAGCTCTACAACACGCTAGTGTAGCCAACAATAAGTAATGGATCCTTAACAAGTATAAATTCCATTCAAAGTAAAGCATATGAGCCTCGCTCTGTGAAAATACATGTGCGTTAAGTGTCGTCCCAGATTAGCCTGTGCAGTCCGCACAGGCTAATCAGGGACAGCACTTTCCGCCTATACTGGGTTTTCGTCAAGAAGAGTCTTCCTCCAAAGAAAAATACAATAAAAGTGTCGAACATGATTAGCCTGTGCGGACTGTACAGGCTAATATGGGACGACACTTTACGAACATGCATTAAACCCCCTTTTCACAGAGCGAGGTTCATATCGTTTTTTCCCTTACATAGGAAGATACACACCGAACGCCACTACGTCACGTGATATGAGATGGACCCGAATTCACATTCGTCAGTGGACGTTTGCATACAGAAACAGGTTTCGTCTGAACCGAATGGATGCAAACACATTGAATACATACATTTGATTACATTACAAGACAAGGAGAACGCCGAAACAACTGGAGCAAAACGGTTATTACTTTTATTAATTCTGACCTTTAAAACGACATTCTTACCAGTGGACATGTATATATTCGATAAAGCAAAACAGTCGATATTTAATATATATATCAACAGGTCTAGTTTATAAAATTAAAGTGCAAATGGAATTAAAATGTTAATAAAAGCAGTTCAGACACATGCGCACATACGGATAATAAACTGCGGAGCTATTAACAATTTTAACATTTTGAGTTTTGTGTAGCGCCTAACGCAAAATGAAGCATGATAAGTAAAGCAGAGCGAAGCGCGCAGGAGAGTTCCGCTGTGGTGTTCCCCCTTCGCATAGAAAAAAGCACCTAGACGAAAATTAACGATATTTTTGTATTTGTAAGAACTGTGCAGAAAATGAATCTCATGCTTTACTAACATGTCAGCTTTTTGAAAATATAAGAACTGTTTTTATAGAAAGAGAATTGTTGGTATATTCTAATTTTAATTCCTTTATTAGAACGCAAAATGAACTGTTAACTGTTTGAACACATCATTAAATTAAGTGCCAGAACATGTCATGATAGTTCAATTCAGCGACCTTACCATCTGAATAAATGTGTCGTGTTCTGAGAAAACTGGACATAATGCTTGTGCGTAAATTGTCATCCCAGATTAGCCTGTGCAGTCCGCACAGGCTAATCAGGGACGACAATTTCCGCTTTTATGGAATTTTTCGTTTAAATGATGTATCTTCTTAGTGAAAATCCAGTTAAGGCGGAAAGTGTCGTCCCGGATTAGCCTGTGCGGACTGAACAGGCTCATATGGGATGACACTTTACGCACATGCATTTTTTGTCCAGTTTTCTCAGAACACGACACAAATGATCACTTAAATGTTTGTACCTAGATGTGCACATCAATTACGCATGAAGTAGAATATTAACTGTAAATAGTGATATTCTGTTATTTTATACTGTGTTTTATATACCATTTCAAAATATGTTTGTTTTAGTGTTAAGTATGTTTTTACATTATTTATGTGTTCAATGAATACCGTGTATATTGCCTGTTGTTTATAATTCTATTTTAAACATTCATCTATGATTATATTTGTGGTATTTTAGAATGTTCATCTCTCGTTACTCTATTCTGAGTGGTTTTATACATATAAATTCCGTGTTATAATTTTGCAAAAACGAGACGTAAATAAACTATTATGGGTGTCTTTCTATCTTGTAGAATACGAAACTATGGTGAATACACTCTCTATTACTATGGGTGTGTTTATTTATCGTTTGAAAACGAAACTTGTGTGTCAAACAAATGCATTTGTCATAGTTAGCCATCAGCTCCTGTTTGTTTTTATATACGAAACTGTTTAAAAAAAAGACACACTGCATTAATTGTAATTGAAGCCGATATGCTTTTGTAAGAGGTATTCGGAACAAGATTCACTGAAACTGGTTTCGTAATCGAACAGGCTACTAGTAATTAAATCGAAACAACACATAGTACTAGGTCCAACCTGAGAACGAGTTCAGTTCATGTTGTCAGGTTTAATATAAAACATGATGTTATCGGTTAAAAGTAGTCCATGATTTATTCGGTAAAAAGTAACACATGATGTATTCGGTCAAAAAGAGTCCATGATGTATTCGGTCGAAAGTAGTCCATGATGTATTCGGTCAAAAGTAGCACATGATGCATTCGGTCGAAAGTAGCCCATGATGTAATCGGTGTCAAAAGAAGTCCGTGATGTATTCGGTCAAAAGTAGACCATGATGTATTCGGTCAAAAGTAGTCCATGATGTATTCGGTCAAAAGAAGTCCATGATGTATTCGGTCAAAAGTAGCCCATGATGTATTCAGTCAAAAGTAGTCCATGATGTATTCGGTCAAAAGAAGCCCATGATGTAATCAATCAAGAGTAGACCATGATGTATTCGGTCAAAAGTAGCCCATGATGTAATCGGTCAAAAGTTGTCCATGATGTAATCGGTCAAAAGTAGCCCATGATGTAATCGGTCAAAAGTAGCCCATGATGTAATATGTCAAAAGTAGCCCATGATGTATTCGGTCAAAAGTAGCCCATGATGTATTCGGTCAAAAGTAGCCCATGATGTAATAATATGTCAAGAGTGGCCCATGATGTATTCGGTCAAAAGTAGACCATGTTGTTTTCGCTCAAAAGTAGCCCATGATGTTATATGTCAAAAGTGGCCCATGATGTAATCGGTTAAAAGTATTCCACGATGTTATCGGTCAAAAGTAGCCCATGATGTAATATGTCAAAAGTGGCCCCTGATGTATTCGGTCAAAAGTAGACCATGATGTAATCTGTCAAATGTAGCACATGATGTAATATGTCAAAAGTGGCCCATGATGTGTTCGGTTAAAAGTAGGCCATGATGTATTCGGTCAAAAGTAGCCCATGATGTATTCGGTCAAAAGTAGCCCAGGATGTTTTCGGTCAAAAGTAGCACATGATGTATTCGGTCAAAAGTAGCCCATGATGTAAAATGTCAAAAGTGGCCCATGATGTAATCGGTCAAAAGTAGTCCATGATGTAATCGGTAAAAAGTAGCCCCTGATGTATTCGGTCAAAAGTAGCCCATGCTGTAATATGTCAAAAGAGGCCCATGATGTATTCGGTCAAAAGTAGACCATGGTGTATTCGGTCAAAAGTAGCCCATGATGTATTCGGTCAAAAGTAGCCCATGATGTATTCGATCAAAAGTAGACCATGCTGTATTCGATCAAAAGTGGCCCATGATGTATTCGGTCAAAAGTAGACCATGGTGTATTCGGTAAAAAGTAGCCCATGATGTAATCGGTCAAAAGTAGCCCATGATGTAATATGTCAAAAGTGGCCCATGATGTATTCGGTCAAAAGTAGACCATGATGTATTCGGTCAAAAGTAGCCCATGATGTATTCGGTCAAAAGTAGATCATGATGTTATCGGTAAAAAGTGGCCCATGATGTATTCGGTCAAAAGTAGCCCATGATGTATTTGCAAAAGTAGTCCATGGTGTTATCGGTCCAAAGTAGCCCATAATGTTTTCGGTCAGAAGTAGCCCCTGATGTATTCGGTCAAAAGAAGTCCATGATGTATTCGGTCAAATGTAGTCCATGATGTATTCGGTCAAAAGTAGCCCATGGTGTAATCAATCAAAAGTAGACCATGATGAATTTGGTCAATATACGGACGCTGTTTCTGGCTTTTGACTTGATATTTTGATCCCCACACTCTCATAATGTTAAGACTAAGTTCTAGATTTTGAACTGAATGGTCGGTGAATAAAATGAAAGAGTAAGTCTATACTTTTATGCAATATGCTTTCATTTTCCAAAACAGCGCGTACATACATATGTATCAAAACAAGCATACTATACCAAGTTATTGAATTTATTCAATTTATTTCGCCATGGTATGCAGCTGATTGCGTTGCGTACACAGTAAAGTAATGTATTATATGCACACTACTTTGCATTTATCCCACCTGAAACTCGCAATTATAGAGTTCGTTCAACACGCATAAACAAATTATTGGTTAATCATATTATTGACACACTAAAAGCACCAATAATAGCATGAATTGTACGAACGTAACAATAAGTATCACACTCCACTCTAGAATTCCCATCGTCATTTTGTGCTTAAGTATTATTCTAGTCGCATACTTAAGGTTTTGTCATCCGAACGTATGGATGTTTGTTGCACAGATGTACAGAAGGTTTCTGCAAGATACGTTAGATAAAATTAATAATTTTAAGTGACACTTGCAGTTATGCATCTTCACGAAAACGGATGGGGGATATCTATGAATATGTAATGCTCATTTTGTTTAAAGCCCCATTAACACTCAAAATCAACGAATATTTCGTACAATATTTCGTTTAATGATGTTAACCCATAACAAATCGGCGTTCCTTATAGCAATAGAAAATATTTCAACGCTAGATGTGGTCTGGTAACATAGATTAAGATACAAAATGCTCTCTTATGTTGTTTGTGGGACAATATATTCAACACATGTTCATTTAATAAGTTAGTGTTCGTTTGTCGTATGCATAAATATCGTTGCGGGAAATTAAAATGGAATATATTTTGCCACAACAATAAAAGCGAGCATTTTGTATCTCGTTCAATCTATGTTACCAGACCACATATAGCATAGCAATTTTGGCTATTGCTATAAGTAACACTGATGTTGTGTGGGTTTATTTTATTTTACGAAATATTTTACGAAATATTTTTTTTATTCTGAGTGTTAATGGGGCTCTAAGTTATCCTTGTACAAATAGTGCATATTGCCTTTCTTTGACCGCAACAATTGTTTGTCACAAAACGAGCATTCTACAAAGAAAGGACGCACCTTTGAACGCCTGTTTTGTGTTTTTAAATAACGATATCTCCGTTGTTTTTTGCCGACAGGTGTCTCAAGTACCCATGTTTGTAATACAAAAGAATTGCTGATAACAACGCCGTAGTTATCTTTCTTTTAAGTGCTTTTGTGAAGCATCTTTTAAAAGCATAAGATGTCAGTAAACGAAACACCTTTCTCTCTCCCAAGGTTAGTTTCTTTGTGAAAATGTTCTGAAACAAAAACTCCTTACACTTGCGAAGTTTGCACACTTTGGAGTGACAACATTGATTCTCCGTAATGCGATGTATTGCTCATTTCTTCGAAGTTTTGTTTTTAGTGCGCTCCATATGCAATACATATCTAAATACAATGGCAAACAAACAAAACACATTGCACTCCAGAGTTTTTAAACTACCTTCACTGCTCTCCAACTTCTTGAAAACATTAAATGTCATCATCACATCACGCAAGTAAAATATCCAGTATTTGAATGACTTGGTACTTTGTAACCCTGCGATGAAATCATCGCGAGTCCTGAACGCT
Source organism: Dreissena rostriformis (assembly GCA_007657795.1). Lineage (NCBI taxonomy): Eukaryota > Metazoa > Mollusca > Bivalvia > Myida > Dreissenidae > Dreissena > Dreissena rostriformis. The sequence continues at coordinate 30,522 of VMBQ01001871.1, read as the reverse complement.
AATTCTATATGCGTGGCTGCAACGGCAATGGGACACGAGTTCAGAACTGCGAAAAATCGCCACCAACGTGTGCAGGTTTGCATGTGTCCCGTTAGCTTCTTACAAAAACGTGATACTTCAACGTCTTAATTACGTGAGCTTGTTAAATGTGTCGCAATAAGCCTCGATAAAAATCCTCCATCACCTGTGTGGCCAACAGCAATATCGCTACGCCTTCCATCAGATGAGCCGTGGCATCAGCGTCCGCCAAGTCCTCGCATCCATTTAGACAAAGCTGCAATATGTTGAAAAAGAAGTGAAAAATCAAGCAATTAGTAACACATTTTTGTTGTAAATCGCAGATCTGAATCAAATGTTGAGCTTTGCCTCCTCTCGAGCAAGCAGCGCTCCCAGCTTGCAGATGTCCTTTGAGGTTGTAAACACTACAGGGCCCGTTCATAAACAACAGGAAACGGCAAACAATTCAAGTGTTTGTTATTAATAGTGTAATATTGCTGATTTCCGATGAAAGAATTGACTATTTGTGCAAAATTAATTTCAGTTTAATGGTATAAAAAGGTTTCTTTCTCATCGAGACGTCGGCTTGCGCGTGGCGGGCGAGGAAACTCCATGTTTGGACTGCCGGGCCTATGCGGAGAATTTATCCCCAGCCTTCCTTTCAGGTCAGGATGCAACCGTTTCACAAAAGTCTATAAAAGTTGAGCTAAAACAACGAAAGGTCGAGGAAACGTGCAGCTGTGCACTAAATCACGACAGTTCGCACGGAAAATGTGGCAACGCGCTGCTTTTTTATGCTTGTTCAAGCATTCGGGCTTAACATATTGAGTCGTTTTTTCTGTCATGTTATAGCTCATAAATAAAAGATTGTCAATTATATTTCAATAAGCACTTCAGGAGAAGGAAAAAATGTAATTTCCGAGTGCAAAATGCAACGCGCTAAGAACGGTTCCTTCTGAAATTTGAATTTCCCTCGCTGCAAAGTTTACAGAGCGTCTACGCATGCTCTTGAACCATGTGATCGATAATCGTAGCCGATAAGACGGGGTTTCAGTTCATATCGGGCGGTATATTATAGTCTTTTAGAAATAGTGGCGCATTTCGCGCGGTAAAATGAAACTCCCTTTGAAATAAAACATGTGATATCACTTAGAGATATATATAAATTGTATAATACATGTTCTATATATTCGAGAGAATTATCCCATATGTGTTATCGTATTCTCCAATGCAGCTTCGCCAACTGGTTTTCATGAAGGTATTACACACGTTTATATCATTCAAAACAACTGTTTCGTTTTTAAAACCAACAGTTCTTTGAATACACCTGGTCATTAGCTACGCATTTTAATGACATTTAATTATTGTATTATTATTGTAAAGTATTACAAATAGCCCTATGCAATGCAATTCGAACGTACATTTTTTTGTGTACCTGTATGTGTTTCTTTTTCAGGATTTTAAAATAGTTTGCCATTCTTCGAAAGCAATGTAGAGCATTGATGATTTGGTACAAAATACCGAACATTACCTCCTTGAAATTTTTTTGGAAAAATACTGACTTACATAACAAGTATGTACAAGTATCACTAAATAAAACATAACTATCTAGTAATGTTTACAGGCAGTGGTATTCCGTTGATTTACTATATGTTTTCTTTATGATTCACTCTGTGCGTTTTTTAACCATCTCGGCGTTTTTGCATTACCACTCTAAACCAACAATATGGGTCATCCTAACTGTGGCCATGAATGAGTTAAGAAGCATTGTTTGGTTGCACATAAAAAAAGAACCAAAAGCTATAAAAAAAAATCTTCACAATGGTGAAAAATACAATGCAGTGAAGAGTATTGTTGCATTTTCGTTTAACTCTTCCTGTATTTTTTTTTTAAATGAACGCTTTCATTCGGTGATCTTGATTTATGTCTTAGTTTTTTTTTTAAGAAAGAATTACAAAAATAAATTAACATATCCATGATACTTGTACAGTCAATTATGTGTGTTTAAGACATAACTGATATTGACATCAATATAACATATGTTCAGGTGCGTGCAATGGAATACGTTCAGGTTTGGTATATTATTTTAGTTTATTTTCCATAAATATTAACATCATAATTATAGCTGATTGCCCTCATGTAACATAAATACTTTGTACAAATGCGATTTGTTTGTGTTTTTCACAACTGTCATGTATTATGTTTGTTTACTGTATTTTCACTTTCTTTTCACATGACCTTTTGATATGTTTATTATAATATGGTTAAGGCTAACGATGTACTATGTACAAGTCGTAATAAATATCTGTTCTGTTCTGTTCGGTATTTCGTGAGATACACATGCATTGTTTTATTCTCATCGCATAATTTTGTATATACCAACCTGGTGAACGGTACTGTGAATGTAGGGCCTTTCTCATTTTTAGTTTTGATTATCATGTTAGTTTTCTATCATTCGGAATATATGCTAAATGTAGAGTATGGCATGCCTTAACCCCTTTAAATTTTCAAGTGCTTTAAGGTTGAACAGTGATCTCATTTTACATATGATTTATGCTTTTTGTTGTATTTGTAAATATTCGATTGAGATGTGCAATTGCAAAATTAGATGCAATTATGTATTCCCTTCTTACCATGTAAACCAGTTTATAACGCAATCGTCCTACGGTTCTATCTTCTACTTATAAACTGTATAATGCATACATAATGTAGGCTATGAGCTTGTATAAGCTTTACTGCTTAATAAATGTTGTTGTTGTTGTTGTATTGTTCGACCTTTTGTATTGTATAAGAGATTTGTAACTAGCCTTAAATAAAGAATAGCTTCATTGTTCCTTTAAATGTATGCGTATATAATATAAACAGAAAAATACCAACACATAATAATTGAAGGTCAAACAGAAATCAATGGGGTCAGATCGCATTGTCAATATTGCTGTCAAGATGTTTACGAAAGATTTACCAAACAATTGAGGATTCTCAAATAATCCAAGTTGCCAGCCCCCAATATTGTTCCCCCATCTTTTTCTGAGCCATTAAATTACAAATTCTATGCGTATGAACACAAATATTGATCAAGCTGCTAAACTTATTTGGTAAGCAATAATACATAAATGCATTTAATATACATTTATGTTAGTTAATAAGGTGTAACTAGTGGAATAAAGAAGATACAAACACACAAGTGTTGGTTTAACACATCGGAAAACTAGAAAAAAAAAGAACCATCTCTAATCATTAGTTGTTTTTTTCATAATTTTAAAGGACAGAAGAAAAATAAAAACAATTGAACATAGAAATGTTCTATAATGTATACTTGATTGAAAAAATCAATCTTAACTTGCGAGGGCACCCACGTTTTCTCAAAATGCATATGCCATAATCATGCTGCAGTTGAAACTTTAAGGTGTTGAATAAAGTTATGAAAACTATCTAATTTCATATACAACTATCATAAACTGTTAACACCTATGAATAATTTACAGCGCACCATTTGTAAACGAAAGCAATCAGCCCGAAATAGTTCATTTTCCTAAGATTATATTGCTCACCTAAAGCTATACTATTTATTATTACAAAGTTTCCATTGAATTGTTCAATTGAGCAAACATATGTTTAAATACGTGAAAATTATGGATAGTTTGTAACTCAACTCAATTTGTAACATACAGTCTGTGTACATGGTACGTGCACAGATCAGGAAGGAATTACTCGCATAAACAGTGGGATTCAATATACGTTTTCTCTAATGTTTAAGACAGCAGATATTAAGACTAGGGAAATAAGAGGACTTTTTCACACGTCTTTTTTTTTTTTTTTTTTAAAGCTGTATAATATTTTGAATAATCTAAAATAATAACAATAGCAAGGAAACGGTGAATACAAAAACTTTCACTGCCGCGTGAATTGAACCCGGGACCTCTTGCTGTAAAAGTCAACGCTCTACCTCTACACCTCTTGTGATACATTGCATCGCGTTTTCGACCGCCATCTTGTTTTGACATTGACAGAATTTTCGTAATTTACGCGTATACTCAGAAAACGTTGGAGTGATGGTCATTTACGAAATGATGCGATATTACTCGACGTTCTTAACAGGATTAAGACATTTATAGCAAACGGATTATCAGATTAAAGCGTCTTAATTCAGCACTTGCATTTATACACTAATATATTTCGGGATGTTGCCTTTATTACTGTTTAGTTTGAGTTGCAGTTTTATGAGGTTAAATTTTATTTACAATTATATATGTCTCATGAATATTGCTGGGCCAAGTGTGAGGTTGAGCGCTCTAAAACCGGTTTAAACCCCCAGTGCTTAGCATTGACCGTTCCAAGGCGGTGACCCCAGCTTTATTCTACTTTGTGTGTATGTTGTTTTGTATTGTGCCGTACTGTGTGTATGTTGTATCGTATTGTGCCATACTGTTTTGGCAATTGGTCACTTGCCATAAATAAAGTTCAACGAACGTGAACGAAAGGAATACAATACTGCTGGAGCAACTGGAGTTTCGCTTCTTTATAATGGAGATAAATATATAAATATTATAAATAAGTCGCGCACTGAGAAAATGGGGTTTAATGCATGTGCGTAAAGTGTCGTCCCCGATTAGCCAGTGCAGTCCGCACAGGCCAATCAGGGACGACACTTTCCGCTTGTATTGTATTAATCGTTAAAAGGAAGACACTTCTTTAAAAAAAAATCCAGTTCAGGCGAAAAGTGTTGTCCCTGATTAGCCTGTGCGGACTGCACAGGCTAATCTGGGATGACACTTTACGCACATGCATTAAACCCCCTTTTCACAGAGCGAGACTCAAATATATTAAATCCTAATCGCAACCCCAAATGTACGATTGTTTCTCAATCATGTGTATGTATGGTGTGTATCATGGGCGTTATTTACATGGACTTGGATTTATTGCCCAAAAGTCTACGTGTATACTGTGTTAAATTAAGGGCTGTTGGCCACCCGTTGAGAATTTAGACCGGAAGATACTCACACAACAATATCCTTCGTGAAGAAAGTTATTGTATTTGTTGTAATCAACGGGACATAGAGGATGAATTGCATTTCATTTGTGTTTGTGCATGCCATCGTTTACTACGTCAAAAATACATTAAACGTATTTATAACATGAATCCATCTGTTGTTAAGTTCCATAGTTTATTGACATCAACACGTAAATTTGAAATTATTAATGAATGTAAAAATGTTAAAGAAGCCTTAACTATACGAAATTATATTATAAATACCNGACTGGTCTAAAATAATAACAATGAAAAGGAAACGGTGAAAACAAACACGTTCACTGCCGCGAGAATTGAACCCGGGACCTCTTGCTGTAAAAGTCAACGCTCTACCTGTACACCTCTAGTGATACATTATATCGCGTTTTCGACCGCTATCTTGTTTTGACATTGACAGAATTTTCGTAATTTACGCGTATACTCAGAAAACGTTGGAGTGATGGTCATTTACGAAATGATGCGATATTACTCGACGTTCTTAACAGGATTAAGACATTTATAGCAAACGGATTATCAGATTAAAGCGTCTTAATTCAGCACTTGCATTTATACACTAATATATTTCGGGATGTTGCCTTTATTACTGTTTAGTTTGAGTTGCAGTTTTATGAGGTTAAATTTTATTTACAATTATATATGTCTCATGAATATTGCTGGGCCAAGTGTGAGGTTGAGCGCTCTAAAACCGGTTTAAACCCCCAGTGCTTAGCATTGACCGTTCCAAGGCGGTGACCCCAGCTTTATTCTACTTTGTGTGTATGTTGTTTTGTATTGTGCCGTACTGTGTGTATGTTGTATCGTATTGTGCCATACTGTTTTGGCAATTGGTCACTTGCCATAAATAAAGTTCAACGAACGTGAACGAAAGGAATACAATACTGCTGGAGCAACTGGAGTTTCGCTTCTTTATAATGGAGATAAATATATAAATATTATAAATAAGTCGCGCACTGAGAAAATGGGGTTTAATGCATGTGCGTAAAGTGTCGTCCCCGATTAGCCAGTGCAGTCCGCACAGGCCAATCAGGGACGACACTTTCCGCTTGTATTGTATTAATCGTTAAAAGGAAGACACTTCTTTAAAAAAAAATCCAGTTCAGGCGAAAAGTGTTGTCCCTGATTAGCCTGTGCGGACTGCACAGGCTAATCTGGGATGACACTTTACGCACATGCATTAAACCCCCTTTTCACAGAGCGAGACTCAAATATATTAAATCCTAATCGCAACCCCAAATGTACGATTGTTTCTCAATCATGTGTATGTATGGTGTGTATCATGGGCGTTATTTACATGGACTTGGATTTATTGCCCAAAAGTCTACGTGTATACTGTGTTAAATTAAGGGCTGTTGGCCACCCGTTGAGAATTTAGACCGGAAGATACTCACACAACAATATCCTTCGTGAAGAAAGTTATTGTATTTGTTGTAATCAACGGGACATAGAGGATGAATTGCATTTCATTTGTGTTTGTGCATGCCATCGTTTACTACGTCAAAAATACATTAAACGTATTTATAACATGAATCCATCTGTTGTTAAGTTCCATAGTTTATTGACATCAACACGTAAATTTGAAATTATTAATGAATGTAAAAATGTTAAAGAAGCCTTAACTATACGAAATTATATTATAAATACCGATTATTGACTGAATAGTTTTCTTTATTTTCCATGTAATAAGGCTATGTATCACTGTTCAGTCATTGATACTATGTGAAATAATTGATTTTATATGATTGTGATTTTTGAATCATTGTATTTATTATATTATTATATTTTGAATTTATGAATTATATAATATATACCATAGTCAATTAAACGTAATAGTTTATCCTTACTGCCGTTAAAATTAGTATGTTTCTTCCTTTCAAATTCGTTGCCTTTCTCTGTTCCTATTTTGTTTTGAAATTCCATCGAATTTACACATTGAATTTATATATTATATGTTGACACGTGACAGTGCTTTATTTATAATTGTATGCATTTAAGACGATGTTCATACATGTATGTCTAAGTCTAAACAAACTGTCTGTTCGGTTCTGTTCTGTTATTAAAATAATACTACATGTATATGTAATACGTCGATTCGCGAGATAAACAAAACTAACAACAAGTGTTGTTCCTATTTCTTAATCAATAAACAAGTTTTTTAAGTTTGGGATTTTCTGATAAAGTAGAAATATAACATTACGTATGAAATACGTGTTAAAATAAATGAAGATTTTTACTGCAACTATACACGTTTACTTAAACAATAATTGAACCTCGCTCTGTAAAAAGGGAGTTTAATGCATGTGCATAAAGTGTCCTCCCAAATTAGCCTGTGCAGTCCGCAAGGCTTATCAGGGACAACACTTTCCGATTTTGCGATATTTTTTCGTTTAAAGAAAGTCTCTTCAAAGCCATAATTCAGTTAAGGCGGAAAGTTTCGTCCCTGATTAACCTGTGGGGACTGCACAGGCTTATCTGGGACGACACTTTACGCACATGCATTTAACCCCCTTTTCACAGAATGTGGCTCATATACAAATAAGCATGTGTAGATAATGTGTCGTCTCCATCGCTATCAACTATCGGTAGTGCAACACCCAGCTACCGAATATTCTATAAAATAACTTTCGTTTCCCGTTTTAAAACGCAGAAACATACATTACATTTTTAATCGCAATAATTAAATTCATTAAACTTGTTTTAGAAATACAAAACATTTAACAGTATCGTCTAACACAGAGCTTCCGTTTAAATGTAATTATGTTGAACGCAAACTCGGCTATGCGTGCGTTATGCCTTAAAGTACACGTGTTACTTCTGATCAAATTATTTTTAAATTGCTAGGTTTGCTTTTTCCACTGACATTTATTATTTAGATTTTGAAATAAATTGGAAAGTTTCTTGTTGTAAACTTTAATTTCAATCTGATAAGTGACTACGGTGGTCTTTCGCAAGTTCGTTTTCAAGGTAATTAGACTAAAAAGTAATTACTGAACACTTGTTTTGACACTCTATTACCAAGGACACATTATTGCGGCTATTCTAATGACATAGCGAGTGCTGATATCGACAAAAGCTGCAACAAAACTGAACGTGCGTATTAATTCTTTTTTAATTATTTTCTTAAGTTAAACGTAACGCACGGGCAATTTTAATTGACGCTGAAATCAATTCAATACGTTTTCTATACACAGCGATTTCAATGTATCAAAATACAGTTTTCCAGTAGTAATTATCATATGACACGCATTTACAATGACACATACTTTTGTCGGTCCTTTTTGCGTGTTGGTGGGCGTTTCCATGGTAACTAAACATATCTTAGAAAACCACAGATGCATGGTGGTATCAATGGCATACATTACCTAAATACGAAGGGTCTTAGCCCCATTAACACTCAAAATCAGCGAATATTTCGTAAAATATTTCGTAAAATAAAGTTAACACATAAACAGTTAGTGTCCTTATAGAAAAAGCCAAAATTGCAAAGCTAGATGTGCTCTGGTAACATAGATTTGGTGTTGCACCCATTCGTATTGAAACTGGGCGTTATGAAGGACTTATAGAAAAAAATAGAACATGCCCAATTGTTTAAGTAAAACTGAAGAAAATGAACTTCATGTTATACTTGAATGTCAAAAATATAATGACTTAAGAGATAGTTCACTCTCGAAGGCAATTGTATGCAATTCTGAGTTTCCAAACTTATCAAAAATAGATCAATTTATTATGCTGTTCTCAAATAGAGACTTGATTAGACAATGTGCAAAACCTGTCATGCAATTTTAAAAAGACGACAATTTTCACTACGTAAATAATGTCATATATGTTTTAGTGTAATATAAAATGTAATTTTATGTTAATGTAGAAAGTCAGGGCTAATCAGTTCATTTCTGATCTGATCAGGAATGATATTCGATTCTCGAAAATTTATTTTATTAGCGCGCTAGTGCTCCAATTTACAGCAATCATTGTCTTAACTTTGATTATTTTATTGCAGTGTTTTAAAAGAAAGAGTAGCACTTACTTTCTATCTCTTAGTATTGTAAATAGTGATAATAGAATGATATGTTATATAATGCTATTCAAACTTTTGCAATATCTCTTATAGCTCAACACCATGAGCGGTTATATACATAATGTTTTAATGTGACTATGTGTCACTGTTATAAATATATAATGTATGTATATAAATGAGAATAAAGAACGAAACTAGATTTAACAAGATAAAAAATGCTCTTTAAAAAAAATGTACTATAAATTCAACACATGTTCATGTACCAATTTAGTGTTCGTGTGCCGTATGAATAGATATTGTTGTGGGAAATTAAAATGGAATATATTGTGCCACACAAAAATAAAAAAGAGCATTTAACATCTTGATAAATCTATGTAACCAGACAACATCTAGCGTTGAAAGTTTGGCTATTGCTATAAGGAACACTGATTGTTTATGTGTAAACTTTATTTTACGAAATATTTTACGAAATATTCGTTTATTTTGAGCGTTATAGGGGACTGTATACAACCTCGTCAAAACCAGAATTCCGAATTATATCTGTATTAAAATGAGGTTTGCTTGATAGTAATATGCAATGCTCTTTGATACCAATACATTTATGATAATTTATTGCGGCGATCCATCGTGAAATACCAATCACGCGGCAAGTTGCCGGGAACAGCATTGCAACTGATCAACGACGGTTTGACTCTGTTCAGAGACGACAAATGCCACCAAAAGCATATCGCTTGAATAATCACGACACAAATGACTGCTACCGAAAATGGCAGTGACCATAGCAACTCGTGGTCCGAGTTTGGGAGATACGGACAATATCGACGTCAGAGCACGACCCCAGCTTAACAACGTGCTGCATAGGACATTCGCATCAGGCCATCACACATTTCAAATCCTGAGAGCGGTATTGTTTATTATAATAAATTTTATGTTTTAAATAACTTATGTATAGAATGTAATAACTGTGTATGCAAAATAATGTGATTCTGACACTAGAATTTTAAATACGATTGTATCAAATGAAGATGTCTACTTAGTATCAAATATTAATGATAAAAATACACTATTAGAAAGTAGCACTACCATTGAAAAATAGAATTGTTTTTCTAATGAAATTTTTTAGTATTATTACAGAATCAACTTTGGATTTCAATTTCACAAATAGTGGATTACATGTTGTTTGTTTAAACATTCATCACATACTACCAACGATTGATGAAATCAAATATGTAATTTATAATTCGGATATTCACATATTAGGACTTATTGAAACATTTTTGAATACTGAAATATTAGATAGTGATATAAAAATTCCAAATTATAATATAATTCGCCGTGACAGAAACAATCGAAAAGGTGGAGGCATATTAATTTATATTAAAGATAACATACCTTTCCAACATAGATTGGACTTGAACGTAAATTATTTAGAATCAGTTTGGATTGAAATAATGTTTCCTCAAACAAAATCATTCTTAATAAACTTTGTATATAGACCACCGGATTCTACAATTGAATGGATATCGACATTTCAATCTAATTTTAAAAACGCTAATAACTTATTGGATGAAGAATTTTATATATAAGGAGATTTAACATAAATTTTCTCTCTGACAAAGATGTGTTCATTAATAATAAATGGTCTTCTTTTGTGATGGCAAATGGACTCCAACAAATGGTCAGGCAACCAACACGAATAACAAAAACATCAAACACCATAATTGATCATTTGTATACAAATCGTCCGGAACGAATCATGGAAATGTTTGTATCGTCCTATAGTATAAGTGACCACTTTTCAGTGTGTTTCACACGAAAGATACATTATAAACAAAAAACACGCATTTAACAAAGGAATATAGGCAATTACTTCACTTAGTTATTTACTAAATAAAATTAATGAAGCGCTTAACGTTAACGCACCATTAAAAACAAAAAGATTAAAATCTGATCGTCTACCCAGTTGGTTTACAGCGGAAATTAGACACGAAATCAAAATTCGCGATTGGTTAAAAACAATCATAAAATAGATGAATACAAGATACAGCAAAAGCGTGTACCATTCCTAATAAGAAAAAGTAAAAGGCAGTTTTATAACCAATCGGTGAATGAAAATGCACCAGTTCCGCATCTATGGAATACTCTTAATGCCTTAACAAAGCCACAAACTTAACTAAATCTTCCAACAAGAATAACGATAAATAATAAGATATTGAAAATGTTGAAGACATCTTAGAAGAGTTTAACAATCATTTCATCAACATTTCCCGAACAGTTTCAAAAAGAAAATATGACCCAAACAGACAAAAAAATAGCAATTAATGTATTTAACATTCCTCAGATTACGATATTTGACGTTCGAAAAATAATAGACTCTCTCAAAATATCCAAAGCTGCCGGTATAGACAATATTGGCGCTAAAATTCTTAAATATTGTGGGGATACCATTGTAGGTCCGATTACTTCTATTATTAAAAATTGTATAAATGCTGGAATTTTTCCTGACCAGCTTAAAGATGCATATGTTTTGTCAATACATAAAGGTGCAGATAAAAGTGATCTTAACAATTATAGACCAATTTCTATTCTCCCAACAATTTCGGAGATATTTGAGAGACACATTACAAGTCAACTTAAATCATAACTTGAAAAGCATGAATAACTCCACAGTTACCAATCTGGTTTCCGCCAAAATCATTCCTGTCAAACATCCTTGATTCGCCTTGTAGATTCTTGGTTACATTATATTGATTCTGGTCGCATGGTTGGATCAATTTTCCTGGATCTCCGGAAAGCATTCGATTTAGCAGATCATGACATTTTACTTGAAAACTCAGCATGTACCATTTTTCTGACAATGCTCTTACTTTGATGAAATCTTATCTTTCTAATAGAAGACAGTGTATAAAAATAGGTTCCAAAAATTCGTCGTTTTAATATATCAAAACCGGTGTACCACAAAGCTCTATACTTGGGCCTATTTTTTTTCTTATTTACATTAATGACATCCCATTCTTTGTTAAAAACTCAACAATTGATCTTTACGCAGATGATTCAACATTACACGTATCGGATTATAACATTCAAAATATACAATTAAATTTGCAAAACGATTTGGACAATATAGCAACATGGTGTTCCTTTAATAACATGTCAATTCATATAAACAAAACTAAATGAATGATCTTATCAAAAGCTCGTAGTTCTACTGACAATCTTAGACTTAATATTAATGGCATTATCCTTGAACAAATCAAAGAATTCAATTTACTAGGAGTTACGATTCATGAGAATCTTACATGCAATCGCACATAAACAGTGTATGTCGTAAACTTAACTTTAAACTGGCCTTATTAAAACGAGTTAACTCTTTTATTGACTATGAAACAAAGAAACAATTTTACAACTCATATATATTAACGACTATGGATTAATGTTGCGCATTATGGTGTTCAGCAACACAGTCACACTTACGTTAAATACATTCGATACAAAAACGAGCTGCTAAAATAATACTGAATAAACCATATTTAACTCCTTCAGCTCCCTTATTCAAACAACTTGGTTGGTTGACATTTAATAACAGAAGTACTTTCCTAATTGGATCGAGTGTTCATAAATTTTTAATAGGCGCAATGCCCTCTTATTTGACTAATGTTATTCATATCTCAAAAAACAATGTGTACGCTCTTGGATCCACCACCCACACTGATATATCATCTATTCCGTTTTAAACAAATTATGGAAAACGAACGTTTTCGTTTCGTGCACGAACTGTATGGAATTTCATTCCAATAAGCATCCGACAAGTGTTTTCGAATACTACATTCAAAATAAAATTTAAAAAATACCTACAAACAAATGTTAATACTTTGTTGTGATGTGTCTGATGTGATTTATTTTGAAAGATTGATTTTTGTATCCTGTTTTGCATATTTTGTATTATCAATGAAGACTTCGGTGTCGTCCACGTCGTCGGAATTGATAAGGAAATTATTATGACACTTAACTGTATAGTTCTTTTTTTCCCCTTGTATGTTCGTATGCATGTTTCAAAATATATACTTGTGTTATGTTACTGAAGACCACATTGTAAAAAAGAAATTATTTCTTAATGTGAATTCTTCATGAAAAAATATTATTATTATTATTATTATTATTATTATTATTATTATTATTATTATTATTATTATTATTATTATTATTATTATTATTATTATTATTATTATTATTATTATTATTATTATGTTATTGTTCATTTTTGTAAGTCCCACATAAAAAGCGACAGGAACACTCATATATAGAGCAAATAAGCTTATTATCTGGGTTGTCATCGTAACGCTGAAATTGGCTACTCCTTTTTTTCTTAGCGCCAACCTAGCCTTATACAGTGTACAACCTCGTTAAAGGATGCATCAAGTCTCTACCGTTTGACAGCGTAGTCTTATATTGCACAAGAAAAAAATAATATAGAATCAACATATGAAATACTTTTAAAAGTAGAATGTTTTGGTTTTGTAATTGACAGTAAAGATAAAATTGCTTCCTAAAATACTTATCTGACAGAGTTTGATAACTTTGCATGAACCATTAGCCACTTGATAACACCGTCCAAATCAGCATCGCTCTGGGAAAACGGTGCTTAATGCGTGTGCGTTAAGTGTCGTCTCAGATTACTGATTTTTTGCTAAAAAAAGACTTCCTTTAAACGAAATTTACCATAACGGCGGAAAGTGCCGTCCCTTAATATCGGTAACCTGCGCGGAATGCAAAAATATACTCAAATGATTGAACGTTTTGTTCTGATGTATAATTGTAGTACATTGCACTTTCTTGTCAAGCATTTCGACTCCTTCATCCATTTCTCTTTCTGTTTTATCTACTTATTTTCGCTTTGAAACATAACAGAACAACATATGCGAAGGGACTCTTATTAAAATATGGTTTTGGTTTTGTTTGAGCTGCCCAGGACGTAGACGATATGACTATATTTTTACAATGTTTTAAACAGCGTATACAAGACTGTAAAACCCAAGACTGTCACAATGAGATTAATGCATCTCCGCTCTGCAACACTTACAAACAGTTTTAATCACGTTTAACTCCGGAGAAATATTTAACTATAGATGTATCCTTTAAGTCACGTCGCGCATTTGCTCGTTTTAGTTGTTCCAATCATAAATTGAACATTGAACGTGGCAGGCATTTTAACGTACAGCGCGAAAACCGAACATGCTTATTTTGTTTAACAAGATTTGACGTGCATGTATTGGAGAACGAATTTCATGCGTTCTTTGAGTGTCCCCAGTACACTGATATAAGAACAAGTTATTTGTATAATTGGTATAATGGCCAAAGAAACGAAACGTCGTTTAATATCCTAATGAGCAGCACTTATATATCTGTTATAAAACAATTAACACTCTATGTTACGAAATTAACGAATGTCCTTGGGAATATACATTTACCTTGATTAGAAACTTTGTTTTGTTATATTTTTTGTTGTATAATATTGTAAAACCACAATTTATACAAGGTGGCATGTATCATGGTATAATGTTATTGTAAATGAATGCTGTATTTTGGGCCGAAGGCCTTTATTTACATGATATCTAATAAATCTTGAATCTTGAAATCTTGAATAATTTAATTAATTCTGCAGACAACAGTGACATTATCTCCAATTCCAATAAACCGACGTAACAATTAAGGAATTCTTACAAGGAGTCCATATGATTATTAACTTCATCGTACATACATTGAATAATTTATAACAATTTAACGCTTAAACCACTCTTTTTCAGATTAAACGACAATCCGTTATATAAATATTGAGTCAAATATAGCAATAATAGTACGTGTATTTCTTTTCATGAGAAAGATGTTATATGAATGCTTTAGAAGAAAAATAAAATTGTATCAACCTTGCTTTAATTAGATATGAAGACGATTTGAATGTTGGTGGACGTCTCGTATTAAATTGCCCTTGTTTTTATTTATTAACATATTCATTTATAACAACGGTAAATCAGCAACAAAACTCAGTGTGCAGACATTTCTGATCAATAATATTTGGTCACGTCGACTATAAAAAAAAACTGATTTTCTCAGCTCAGAAGAACAAATCGTATCCCAAATATTCATTTTTCAACTAAATGTTGACATGGTGTTATTACAGTTATAATTTACACCTCATTTAAAATGAATTTCTCTTTCTAAACGCCGCTCACGCCTTTCACCAATAACGGGTGAATATAAAGGGGTCGCGCGATCAAGAATTCGCTGTCATAGGCAGGGTTCAGGACGTAATTCCTCTTGTCACTCATCCCTAAAGGGAATTGCCTTTGCATAAAGGGTTATAGAGGAAACTACCGGGGGACATCTATGAGCGAACAAAGTTGAAAGGGTTAATTTTTTTACAAAAGAATCTGTTAATAATCGGTTGCGGACATATTGCCCGGGCGGTGAATTTCGACAACACTGGATTACTCTCTGATTTCCCATTTTGCACGCGGTCAACAAATACACTTTCTTATAATTGTTAAGGGATCCTTCACGTCCATGCGTGACAAGCGCGCGCCGCTGCGTATCATGTAACAGTTATTAGTTCTCCACAATTGCGTCAGCTTATTTGAAATCACAATTATTTTGGCTGCATATGAATAACGGAAAGTGAAATTGACCTGTTATTTTAATGTCAACCTGGAGGCATAGCACTTCATTGTCAATCTTGGGACGCGATGCTTTATTGGCTGTACTATTGACTATTTTTTTATGTCAGCTCTCTCTCGCTCTCCATTAACTATTAACCCATTTATGCCCAGTGGACTCTCACATCCTTCTAAATTGGATCAATTAATTTCCAAAATGAGGAATGTCTATTATATTTATTTCTATATTTAGAATATTTCTTACAGAAACTCCTTTAAGCAAACAGCGCAGACCCTGATGAGACGCCGCATCATGCGGCGTCTCAGCTGGGTCTACGCTGCTTGCCATTGCCTCTTTTCTAGACGCTAGGCATAAATGGGTTAACTATATGCAATTCCGTTTACTTACTACACATATGAAGCTGAAATTTGGCACATCTTCAAAAGAAGGATGCTGTTCTTTATGACAGTGTTGTTATTGCATGTAATACATGTTACTACCGTATTATTAATTTAACAAAGGTGTATTCGTTGCAACACTGGGTACGTATCTCATATGACGAAATTTTTATCACATTCACACATTTGTTGCTATGTTTTTTTTCTTCTGTTGAAAGTCTTGTATTTTAAATTAAATGTCATTTAATCATATAGGCATAGTTTCGTAAATTTACGCCTGGTTTCTTGAAATTACGCCTGATTCTTTACGCCTGATTATTAACGCCCGGTTAATAAAATGTACGCCTAGCTATTTACGCCTGGTTTTTAAAATAGTTGTATATGTTTGGACATATTATTTCATTTACATAATCCGTATTGTTGCGCCTGGTTTACGCGTCCATTACGCCTGGTAACCGTCTCCTTTTTGGGTTGAACCTGCTGGTTTCTACCCTGTTTACGTCCAGCAGGCGGCACTTTTCGTCAAGGGTTGTTGAGATAAAAACTATCAACGCAAAATACAGCCCCATTCTAAGATGATGTTTGAGATCCCATTTCAAATGAACCTCGCTATGTGCAAAAAGAGGTTTAATGCAATGTGCGTAAAGTGTCGTCCCGGGTTAGCCTGTGTAGTCCGCACATGCTAATCAGGGACGACACTTTGCGCTTTTATTGTATTTTATTAAATACTTTTCTTTAGACTTACAAAGAGTGGACACATTTTTATAATGACAATATATCTTGAAGACCACATTAGATCTTATAATAATAAATTTGCAATGACACAATGCTGAGCCGTTGGTCGTTTACCGCGTCGTTTCTGAAAATAAACTATCCTACGCTATCATACATATAGTTAATGATTATTATGATACCGTTGCGATCGGTGGTCAGTAAGCTCAGTTGGTTAGAGCGCCGTGCTAATAACGCGAAGGCCGTGGGTTCGATAATATCTCTTAACAAATTAAAGCTCATTGTATGAAATTAACTATAACTTTATTTATAAAGGAGCGTATAAACGGTTGATATGACATTATATTCAAAAGAAAGAGATATTCGTTTTAAAAGAATTTATTAAGTTGCTAACGCTTATTAAAATACTTATTTGTGATTACACAGAGTTGTTGCGAGGACTCTTTTATGAGTATGAGTAAGAAGCACATGAGTACAAGTAAGAAGCACTAAAATGGAAGTAATAAGATTCTCAGATTCTCAGATTAAAAAAAATAATGATATGTTTACGGTTTCATATTTAATTTACAATCATGTAAATTGATATGATGTCAGTCAGTGATTTGTCAAACATAACTGCTAATTGTTTATGTACATTTACTTTATACAAACACCACGAACATGTTTATATGACGTGTTTATATGGTCATCGTGATTTGTTCAATTTCTAAATGCGCAATAGGCCTACGTATCTACGTTCGTAGTCTTTTGATTGTCCCGCCGCACAAATATATAGACCTTAATCTGATTCGCTTAATATCATTTTTTTTTAAACGCGCAAACTCGCATCTCGAGTTTCATCGTCATAGCTTTTATAAATAGTATTAAATACACATGTTTAACGATTTTATAATTATGACTTTGCTATGGTTAAACAATTTCACACGTAAAATTTAATTCAAGATAGTTACGAAATACGAAATAGCTATAACGATACGTTTTCAAGTATTTATTTCTTTTCATTTTGAAATCCAATTGCACTACCCTCGATTTAGCCAAAACCTATTCTTGCAACTTTATAGCTTTCTCATCATGGGAGATAACCAACAATAAAAACATGTTCATAAAACACATGGGTTATTGCAGATAACACGCTATAGCTCAGGTATTTAAAATTAGTAGCACATAGAAAATCGGATGTACAGGTAAGCACATAAGGTAGTCGTGAAGACTCGGCGATGACCTGTAAATAAACTCGGTCATTCACACAGAAAATCGGATGTTGAATACTCATCGGTAAATAAATAGACAACACAACTTTTCAGTGCTTAATAGTCGTGATCTGTTATAAACTTAAAAGGGAGAACATGAAAAAATAAAAATAAAAATGGAACGCTTTCAATTAAATGATTGCCAATTGTAATACATACTATATATATATAGTAAATTTCTGCTGCATGTGTAGCCCGGAAATATTAATTTGATACTTGTGAACTCTAAAAGCATACAATACACTATTGAATAACGTCATGTGTAAGTGTTAGGTCGAAATAATTGACAAAAAAGCAGTTCGTTAGTGGGGTATTATTTAATATATTGTATTTAATGTATGAAGGGGAGTCTATGGCTAATTTTGCTCAGGTAAACATATTATTTAATTTGATGCTTGACTGAAGCTTTTTAGAAAGCTTATCCGTTTTCTACCTCCAAAACGTTATTGAAAAAAACTATGTATCTATCACCTGGTATTTCTACCATTGTAAATACACACCATGCTTTTCCGTGGAATAAACAATCGTAACTCAACTTCCTTGTACGACGGAAACATCACTTCCCTCCATCTGGCCATCTAGTTCATTTTCCTAAGATTATATTGCTCACCTCTGCTATACTATGTATTATTACAAAGTTTCTATTGAATTGTTCAAATGTGCAAACATATGTTTGAGTACGTGAAAATAATGGATAGTTCCTAATCAACTCAATTTGCAACATACAGTATGTTTACGTGGTACGTGCACTCATCAGGAAGATATTACTCGCATAAACATCGGGATTCGGGATTCAAAATACGTTTTCTATAATGTTTAGGCAGGAGAAATTAGGACTAGGGAAATAAAGGGACTTTTTCACACGTTTTTTTTTTATATTCTTTATATGCCCCCGGTAGGGTGGCATATAGCAATTGAACTGTCAGTCCGTCTGTCTGTCTGGCAGTCTGTGTGTCCGTCCGAAAACTTTAACATTGGTCATAACTTTTGCAATGTTGAAGATAGCACCTTGATATTTGGCATGCATTTGTATCTCATGGAGCTGCACATTTTGAGTGTTGAAAGGTCAAGGTCGAAGTCATCCTTCAAGGTCAAAGGTCACAAAACAAAATCCAATGGAAGTAACAAGCTTTAAAGGGCGATAATTTCTATTTATCATTTGGCAGCCACAAATCATTTTCACAGGGGAAGAAATGATTTTTAAAGGGATATAATAACAAAAAAAATCAAAGCGGCGCAGTAGGGGGCACTGTGATTCTGACAAACACATCTCTTGTTGTTGTTTTTTTTTTTTTTTTTTTTTTTTTNTCATTTACGAAATGATGCGATATTACTCGACGTTCTTAACAGGATTAAGACATTTATGGCAAACGGATTATCAGATTAAAGCGTCTTAACTCATCACTTGCATTTATACAGTATTTTTTTCGGGATGTTGCATTTTAATACTGTTTAATTTTAGAAGCAATGCTATGAGGTTAAAGGGACTGTAAACCACGAATGAATAAAAAAAGAAAAGTTCTAAAATACCGTGTTTTTTGTGTGTGTTTTTTTTACAATTATCTACTTGCGTTATTTAAAGTTAACTGGCAGTTACCTCGTATACATACCCAGTAAAAATAAATAAATAAAAAATAAAGTAAAAAAAAAACAACTTTTTCAAGTAATGTTATATACCAGTCGTGATATTTTAATCAATATAAACTAATAATTGTTAAAAATACGGTATTTTAGAACTTTTCTTTTTTCGTCATTCGTGGTTTACAGTCCCGTTAAATTTTATTTACACGTATATGTATCATAAATATTGCTGGGCCAAGTGTAAGGTTGAGCGCTATAAAACCGGTTTAAACCCCCAGTGCTTAGCATTGACAGTTCCAAGGCGGTAAACCCAGCTTTATTCTACGTTGTGTGTATGTTGTTTTGTATTGTGCCGTACTGTGTGTATGTTGTATCGTATTGTGCCATACTTTTTTTGGCAAATTGGTCACTTGCCATAAAAAAGGACCATGAACGTGTGTATAATATGAATACAATACTGCTGGAGCAACTGGAGTTTAACTTCTTAATATTGGAGATAAATATATAAATACTTTAAATAGGTGGCGCTCTGAGAAAAGGGAGTTTAATGCATGTGCGTTAAGTGTCGTCCCTGATAAGCCTGTGCAGTCCGCACAGGCTTATCAGGGACGACACTTTTCGCTTATATTGTATTTATCGTTTAAAGGAAGACTCTTCTTAAAGAAAATCCAGTACAGGCGAAAAGTGTTGTCACAGATCACGTGATTCGATCGGGAATGGTTGTCTTTTTCGNCTCTACCTTTACAGACATCAACCAGTGCGACAATTGTCTTGAAGGGAATGACAGTCAAATTTCTATCAAGACAAAGCCCTTTTGCATAATAGTAATACAATATGTTTAAAAAAAGGAAAAAAAAGAGAGAAAAAAGAGAGGATAAAACCATACCTTTACAAACATCCACCAGTGCGGCAAGTGTCTTGAGGCGAATTAGGGGATCGAACGTCCACACAACGAGACGTCTCAGTGTAACGCTGCCCTGGCTTACCATGTCTATGCCCTGATCCAACTCTTCCTGAAGCTGCAAAGTTAAAAGCAAGTAAAATTTGTTTTTAATGTTTAGTTAATATTCTTTATAAAGGCCATTACAGTAGAATCCACTTAATTTAATATCTGATTATCAAATAATCCTGTTAATTGAATAGAAATTGAAAACACCAAACCTTCTGCATCTCTTCCCATTGTAAAATATTCGCTTAATCTGATAGGAAATTTGGGGTAATCCGGTTAATGGAATAGCCAAAATCGATTGCACACTATAATCCAGCATATAATCCAGCGTAGAATGTTATAAATCTCCAAGGATACGCATCGTATCGACGATTTTGACAGACACCCTCCATTGACTGCCTTTGTTTTCATTTCACACCATGCACTATGCAGCGTCTGCCAAGCGTCACTTAACTAACAGGTGTAGTAACAGGTGTAGAATGTGGGCCAAGTACAATGCAAACATTGGAGTCTCCGGTAAAAACAACACCTATTGCAAACTGGCGAGTAACACACTTCAACAGTTTGTTGCCGATTAGAAACAATTAAAGAGTGTGTTGCCGATTAGAAACAAACTGTTGATGTGTCTTGCTCGACAGTTTGCAATAGGTGATGGAATGTGCACTATATTCTCAGTTTGTGTATATAAACCTACACAACTGCGTCACAGTAAATCATATCTAAACATGATGTTGAACAAACGAAAACGCGCACATTTGTCAAAACATTGCAGTCTAACACTGTTGATCATGTTTTCACAATAACCAAAATAAAATCCAGTCTTGACCAGATTTTCCAGTAAAAAATTCACAGTATGTACTTTACGACAGTGTATACACCCACGCTAATTTTCGCGCGCTTTTTACCAGGACAATATATGCACAACAGATGTTGCTAGCGTAAGCATTGGGTAAGCAATAAAATTGGAAAAATCATAACACGCACGCTTTATATGCGTATGGCATGACGTTCTACATTGCCGCATAGAATTTTCGCACGCTTTTCTCGAGAGAAAGGATTAAACACACTGTACATTTGCACTTTATTTGAAGACTGTGATAACGTTGAGTAAAAATTAAATTGGGAAGAGTGTTTCGGATTACAAATGTAATCATGCGCATTTGAGAATTCAACAAAACACGGAATACGGACCAAGTTCTAGGAAGCTCATACTTCCGTACAATGCGTTTTTTTTCCGGATTTTTTTTACCTTCATAACATTGGAAATATAACTGATTTCGTATAATTGAATACTCCGGTTAATTGAATATTCGGACGTGACAAATGGGCTATTCAATTAAGCGGATTCTACTGTATTACGATTTTTGGTTTGATTTTTTGGGAAAAAACATTATTTTTTGTCGTTTGGTAAACAGCCCTCCTTCAGTGGTTATTTTTTGCACACAAACAAATCACTGTAAGCCCCAACATATTAACAAGACTAGGTATTCACAATCACTGTTTGATTCTCAAAACCATCCAGTAAAGTTGCGCTTGTTTAATTTATTGTTTAATAATGCCATAAATATAAGGGTACCAAATCAGTTGTTTGCACTAATGCAAGACGTTTGCTTCAAGCAAACTTATTCCTTTACCGCATACCTGGTATAGTATGTTGCATGTGATTACAGTGAGGTTAAAGTAAACTTTATGCTTTAGACAGTGTTTCAGGCTTTTCTTTTGGTAAAAATAAACTTAGCTTAAAAGCCATTAAACACAAGTTCACATTTGAATTGTCTGATAATATGTATGCTAACCTGCAACTTTTTATCGATTTACATTTTACAGCCTGTGCCTTTTTGATTGGGAAAAAAAAGCGTGAAAGACCATGAAATTGGGAAAAAAAAACATTATTAATATGATTATAAATAACAGTATACACATTTTTTATAAATGCATGTTCAACTGCTTTCTATAATTTATATTATAAGTGCTAGCAACCCACGTGAAAGACGAAAAAATCTTGTCGGACACAAGGTCCGATAACTTTAAAAATTTGCCCGACCTCACCAGATTTTATCGAACCTCGTTCTTCTTTTACCAAAGAATAGAAAATACCTTTTGTAGAGTTTATTGTGATTATAATGACGTATTATTATGACGTTCACAATGTTTAACAATTCTTAGTACAATAAAATAACAATTTAATAAAAACCCGTACTATGAAAACATATGGTAAAACTTGATCTAAAGTAAGTCAAGAGGGCGACGTCCGTGCCAAGACAGGTATTTTTGCCGTTTTATACCCTAAAAGTTATTAATTTTGTTTAATTTTTTAATTCCACTCTCTTCCCTGCCATACCATGATATCAGTAAGAAAGTGATTATCGTTTATTTCATATTGATATTCGCTTCATATCTCGACTTGACTCGCTATGAATTTTATTATAGGGAGCTGTAATTTTGTGATCCTGCTAAGAAATTCCGTAGCAAGTAGAGTCAAGATATAGAGCGAATATTAATACAAATTAAACGCTAATAATTTTCTTGCTGATATGGCTGGAAAGTGAGCTGCAATAAAAAAAAAAACGGCGATAAATACTAGTTACGTCACCAGCAGACTGAAGACAAAGAAAGTAAAATAAACATAAATAAGTCCGTATTATTATTTTTTACATAATTCTAGTTTCCAGTTCAATTTTAATCAAAGTTTTACAAATTGCTGTATAATAACATCAATAAACCAAGTATTGAGTTTATTGGAAAAGTTTGGTGTATTTTAGGGGAAATTTTGGTCAGATTTTTGGAGAAAATTATTACGTTTTGGCATTTGGAAACAGCCTTTTTTACTTTTTGCAATTGGGAAAAAATTACTGCTAACCTGCGACTCCAGAACCGCAATCAGCCTGTAATACTCGGTAAGCTCCTGTTGTAGTGCGGCACAAAAACTCTAAAAAATATCAAAAATATGAGATAACAAACACAGAAGAGAAGTGTCAATATAAATAATGTCTTATTATAAATTGCTTCACATAAGTCTGTTTACGTTAAAACTTTGAGACAGATCCACCAAAAAGGTAGATGAGTTAAAAACACAAGCTTTGGACCATATTTATGTATGGAATGGAAAAGTTTAATGCTTAATACTTCCCATTCCGCTGGGACAAACAAATTATTTGGATAAGGTAACCAATAATTATTGATCACTTTTATATTATACATACATGTAATTATAAACATAAACAAGAGATATGTTTGTCAGAAACACAATGCCCCCTAATGCGCCGCTTTGATTTTTTTTTTTAATTATCTTTGACCTTTAAGAATGACCTTGACCTTTCACCACAGGTTTTCAGACAGGCCAACTCAATGTACCCCCTTTTTTAAAAAGGGGGCATAACTAGTCACTAAAATTTGTGAAAAAAAGACAATAATGGTAAATTGTTGTAAACAAAGCCCCATACAGGGCTCACTCTGGCTCAACATTTTCTTTAGCCAAATTAAGGGTAGAACACACAAATTCATCACATTTTATCAGTTTTAAGGGGTTTAATGAAACAAGAGGGCCATGATGGCCCTGAATCGCTCACCTGACTATATAATCCCAACCCAGATTTAATCAAGATAAAACATTCTGACTAAATTTCATAAAGATCTGATAAACTGTGACCTCTATCGTCTACAGGAAGTTTTACTATGATTTGACCAGATGACCTACTTTATGACCTCAGATGACCAATATACAATCCCAAGCCAGATTTCATCAATTAATACATTCTGACGAAATTTCATTAAGACCTGATGAAAACTGTGACCTCTTTCATCTACACAAGGTTTTACTAGAATTTGCCCGGTGACCTAAGACCCCAAGATGACCCATATGCGATCCAAAATCAGATATTATCAAGATAAACATTCTGACTACAGGGTTTTTTATCTGATTTTAGGGAAAGGGCCTGGCCTTTTTTGAGGGGAAAAAAATAGCACGAAAAGCCGGAATTTGGGGGGGAAAANCGGCTGTTTATTTTGTAAACCCACGTCATCCTCCTTAAAGGACCGCGGCTGTTAACTATGGAAACCCACGCCATCCTCATTAAAGCACCGCGGCTGTTTACTCTGTAAACCCACGTCATCCTGTTTAAAGGACCGCGGCTGTTTACTTTGGAAACCCACGTCATCCTCCTTTAAGGACAGTGGCTGTTTACTTTGGAAACCCACGTCATCCTCCTTAAAGGACCGCGGCTGTTTACTTTGTAAACCCACGTCATCCTCCTGAAAGGACCGCGGCTGTTTACTTTGTAAACCCACGTCGTCATCCTCCTTAAAGGTTGTGGCTGTTTACCACATGCACTGACCAAAAACGCTTTGCAGCTTTTCACATCAGCACTATACAAGTTACAGTAATGTATCAAGTTATTTGAGCCTGCTTCGACCTGGGACCAGCCTTGGCTCTCTAACTGGACCCTTTTAAGTTTAAAATCTCCTGTTTATAAGGACAATTTGAAACAAAATGACCCGTTTTGTCACATGCAAAGCATTTCCGTTCATTCAACCTAGATGGTGTCCTGTTTTTTCTCCATGGCATTCTTTGTTGACCTACAGCTAATTCATTGAGTTGTTCTTTTATTTCAATTAATTCTTTCTGCAATGTGCTTAAGTCAGTGATAGAGTCGTTGTCTGAATGTGATTGTACAGAACATTTGTAAGCATTTGTGTCATTATAGTCTATAGCTGTTTGTGTAACTTTCGTACGACCACCTAACATGGCACCCTTAGAGTGCTGAAACAGCCTAATATCATTCATGGCGGCTTCAATTGTATGATGTCTTTTCATAAAAGTGTTATGTCCAGCATCAATATCTATTAAGCCTTGACAAAATATATCAATGGCTTGCTGATTACAGAAGGATTCCGGTAAGTCACGGAAAGCTTCAGAAGCAAGGGCTTGTACTCGATCTCCCCAGTCCTCCATTGATTCGCCTTTCTTTTGTATTACTGTGGCAAATTTAGCTTGAGCCGATTCCGCAAGTTCAGCGCCAAACCTCCCTTTCAGCTTATTTAACAAAATTCTATATGGCACTTCAAGATTGCTTTTCATTATTCGGGCGCAATAATCAGGTGCTGTCCCTGACAGACAGTGCAATAGGCACATCTTGCAGTCTTCTGCAGACCACCCAAAAGACCGTGCGTACTGCTCGAACTTCATGTGAAATGATTGCCACCGTAACTTGCCATCATACACCAGACTCTTGGGAATATCCCGCAAAGCTGATCTCGAAAATGGCTGCCCTCTTTGAAACTGGGTCCTGTCGCTGCCAATTACTGGTTGAGGTAGCTTACTAGCTGGCAGTTTATCCGAGTAAGCAATAGCACTACTCGTTCTGTGAAGAATTGGTTGTTCCTCCTCCCCCTCATCAGATGACACACCCCTTCCTGTGGCAGTGTGGTGTGTAACCTTCTTTCTATACATTTTAGTTCGTGTATTTTTAATCTTTGGAATACCGGAGGAGGATTCCAAATCGTCGTCGCTGTTCTCACGGCGACGAATATTGTCTTCGACAAAGTGCAGTTGTTGTTGTTGTGCATTTGTTAAAAAATCACTAAATGCACTGCGGTCACCTTGTTTTTTGGCTGCAACTAGTTTTTAGCAGTCGATAGGACCTCCTGGACGTCCTCCCACTGTGCGACTTCTGATACCAACTTCTCTGAGATATCGCCATCCGCTTGTTTTTCGAATTTAGGTGACCCGGGCATAGAGACCTTAACTTTCTAAGGAATAGCACCTAACATTATATAAGTTGATTGTTGGGACCGATCTTTCCCCAGCCTCCTATTGGGTGTAAAATCAAGCAACTGGGTCACGTTTTCTGAAAGTGACTGACGTGTCAATGTTTGGAAAGATTCTGTCGTTAAGTTTCCAAACCTGTTTCTGACATCAACAATAGTCGATGCCAGTCTACTGCTAATACCCGGGATTGATCTTAATTCTTCTTCTGTCAAACAATTAACAGGCTGCTTTATACAGGCCATGTTGGCAAGAAACTATTTAATCCAGAATTATTCGATGACAAATACAACTAAAATAAATATGAAGATGTTTTCTCCAATATGTGTAAATTTAAATACACAAAATATGGGCTGCACTAGTTGTCATAATCAAGAGTATTTTTTACCAAATACAGTTGAAATATACTTACAAGGGACGGTAGCCAAGCTGCGTAGGTCACACTTTCTTTTATATTTCCCCGCCCACTGTCAACAATGGACTCGTCCAAGTTACGATATTGCTGTAATTTGGCTTAAATAATTTATAAACAGGAAGAATAACCTCTGTTGGTCTGAATTCATAAAGAACCACTACCAACACAAAAAACTGTGACCCACTAGAGGCAGAACACACCAACTAGTCGTATGGTTGGGCCAAATAATTCCAGAAATAGGTGGTTATCGAAAAACGGCGGGAAAAAATACCCACAGAAAATACTCAAAACTCTGGTAAATTTTGTTTGGAATGGGTTTAAAAATCACCGCTGCCACCAATAAAGTATTTCCCTAACCTAAGTCTTCAATACAATGGGCCCTTACCATAGATATGAGAGTTGGCACGTCCGACCTCTACGAGGACTGCAGCTTGACTACCCAGAATAACATCAATCCTGGGATAAAGTCCGGTCCAATCCAACTGTGAGGTTACAACGCACCAACTTTTAGTGGAAATCTACTTTCCACTACAGTTCTATCGTGGAACGTTCATCGACTTTCTAAAGAGAAACAGCAATCGCATGACTTTGTTAACATTTTAGCTACTTCTGACATTTGCCTTTGTATGAATCATGGACTTACTGTAATAGCTTAATTTCTTTAAATGGTTATAAATCACACAATTTTTATAGAAAGTTTCAAAACCGTAGAGCTAGAAGAAATAGCGGAGGCATTATTTTGTTGTATTAAGATCATCTGAAAGATGGCATTAAAATAATTAAAAATCACCATGACACTATAATTTGGATAAAATTAGATCACCTGTTTTTTAACACTGCTGAAGATTTTTATTTATGCGGGGCATATATTTGGGGTGAGGAATCGCAGACCAATAATTTTGTTGATATTGATTTTTTTGATACGATTGAACAATATTTCTGTATTTAATTCGCTTGGATGTGTAGTTTTATGTGGAGATTTAAATAGTAGGATTGGAAATAAATGCGATTTTATCCCTTATGATTATATAAATAATATATTAGACGATCCTGACTATGATCCCGATTGTACCCCCGTACGGGCCTCGGTTGATAATGTTCAAAATAGTCACGGTATTAAATTGATAGATCTGTGTAAATCTACGTCCCTGCGTATTGCGAACGGGCGTATATTTAATTCTAGTAACTACACATTTTGGTCGAATAACGGTTGTTCTGTTATTGATTACCTATAATGAATGAACGGCTTTGTTTTACTTATCAATGATTTTACTATTGAGCCATTTAATGAATGGAGTGACAACGCTCCGTTGCGTTTTTCATTAGCATGCCCAAAACCTGTTCAGAACGATAATACACAGTGCGAAATTAAAGGGACTGTCCACTAGATTTTGGCATGTATTGAAACTTGTCATTAAATGCTTTAAATGCTTTATATTGATAAATTTAAACATTTGAACTTAAAATCTCCAGTAAAAAAAAAACAAGAATACAATTTAAAAAAAAATGAAAAAAGGTAACCCTCAGCAGGGCTCGAACCACTGACACCCGGATTCCTGGAGTCCTAGAGTAAAAACGTACCCGTTTAGACCACTCGACCATCGACGCTCATGTTCACAGCGGATGTATTTTTTAGCCTTATAAGCAATCCTCGTAGGTTCCCAAAATATCGTTTCGCGTCGCGCGACACTTTATCTAGTGGACAGTCGCTTTAAATGCAAGTGGAGCGATGAAAACACGGAGCTCTTCCGTTCAGACATTATTGGACACTTACCACGTTTTTAACAATTTTGTTCAAAATATTGATGTATCATGTAGAGACTCTATAAATAAAATGGTTGAAGATTTTTTTTAAACTTGTTAGATCCGTGGCTAATCAATTGTTTTCTAGGTGCTATTTTGTCAATAATAAGCCTTATTTCCCCCAAAATACTGTTTTAAAAAACGCAGATTGGTTTAATGATGCCTGTAACTCTGCGAGAGAATCGTATTTGCAAGCACTACGCCTGTTCAGTTCAGACCAAAAAATCATACGGAAATGTAAAAATAACAGTAATAAGGAAAAATTGAAAGACATTGAACGTCTGAAAAAATGTAAACCAAAAGAATTTTGGAAATATTTTAAAAGTAAACCAATATCTGACCATGCTGGCATTTCTATTGATACATTTAAAGAATACTTTGCCAATTTAAGTAATGATTTATCTAATTGTTACAACGAAGAAGCAAAATATTTTTGTAGACAACATGATTTAAATAATTTATCTATTTTTAACACTGAACTTGACCAGCCTATAAGTTATTACCGTTAGTGAAATACGCGGTGCAGTTAAATCGCTCAAGCGTTATAAAACCCCGGGCAATGACCAGTTATTAAACGAGTATTTCGTGGAATGTTTTGATATTCTTGCCAGTCATTTATGTGATATTGTTAACGGGATTTTAAATTCAGGTTACTACCCAACAAGCTGGATGGAATGCTTGATAATACCATTACATAAAAAGGCGACAAAAGCGAGGTTAATAATTATCGTGGTATTACACTTTTGAGTTGTTTGTCCAAACTATTTACTACAGTCCTAAATAAACGCATTGAAACGTTTTGTACGGACAATAACAGTATTATTTCGGATGCGCAGTTCGGATTTCGTAAAGGGCGTTCCACAGTACACCCAATTTTTATTTTACATTCTCTTGTTCAGAAATACCTCAACGAAAATAAGAGGCTCTATGTCATATACGTGGACATGATGAAATGTTTTGATTCCATTTATAGAAATGCACTGTGGTTAAAAATGTTTAAAACTGGAATTGATGGAAAATTACTTAGAATTGTAAAAAATATGTACCAAAAAGTAAAATCGTGTGTAAAGGTATGCTCTTCTTATTCGAAATATTTCAACTATGCTGTTGGCTTACGACAAGGCGAGGTGATGTCACCTCTTTTGTTTTCACTATTTGTTGAAGATCTAGAGTTGTATTTGCAGTGTAACATTGATGCAGGCTTAAGTATTGATGATTTGACTTTGTTTTTGTTGTTGTTTGCTGTTGATATGGCTAGCATAGGTAAAACTCCTGAAGAAACTCAGCGACATTTAGATCTTTTGTTTTCATATTGTAGTACATAGGGTCTTACTGTAAATACATCAAAAACAAAATCATAGTTTTCCGAAAACGTGGGGCGTTATAAGCAAACGAAAAATGGACCTATAATAGCCAACCAATAGAAGTAGTCGATGATTTTAACTACCTTGGTACTGTTTTGAATTACACAGGAAATTTTTGTAAAAACATTGAACATCTCGATGGAAAGGCCTTGAAATCTTCAAATGTTCTTTTTTGCAAATGCGACGACTTTGATCTTTCGCCAAAACCCCTTCGTCAACTATTTGATGCATTTGTAACACCAATACTTAACTATTCGTGCGAAGTTTGGAATTATACCAAATCTAAGGAACTAGAAAGGGGTTCACCTAAAATTTTGTAAAAGATTACTAAGAGTTAAAAGCAATTCGTGTTCTGTTGCAGTATATGGTGAACTCGGCAGATATCTTCTTTATATGTACAGATACATGAGAATAATTAAATATTGGTTTAAAGTTAAAGACAGTGATAATAATATCATATTATTACAAGCGACCATCAGTATATAAATTCATAAGCCTTATGGGAACATGTTCTAAAAAACATGTTATTAAGTTATCCGTTTTTGTGAAAGAAGATCTTTTTATCAGAAAGTCCTTA